>DWPT01000833.1:0-21393 GCA_018251895.1 Agathymus mariae mariae
GTGTACTGTACACACGCATCGGTTAAGTCGTTTAGAAGATAAAAGTATTTTATATATACAAAATATAATTATAGATACGCACAAACATATTACGATAGATCATTTAATCGGTCGGCAAGTTCACCTTTCATGGCGGAGCACTTGATCGACTACAATGGAAGGTAATTCAACTAGCAAGTAACGTGCACAGCCAATCGACCGTCGACGGCCGCCCACAAAAACCGATCAAAGCCGCCGCCGCCTCGAATCGACGCGACAAATTGCGTCCATTCTCGAAGTTGTCCAATCGTTCCAAATCGAACACTCGGAGCCTCACGACAACTTCACCGAAACTAATTGAACGTTTAGACACAGCATTGCTTCGTTTTCCTATGAGACTCAACCAAGAGAGAGCATCTGAAAGGTAAGGCTACCAATTCATTCCATTCAAACAGATTTTCAGTATGAAAATGAATTTGACCTTAATGCATTAAACCTAGCAGACTTTGTGATCACTGATCGACTTTAATAAATAATATACATTATTATTCTAGAGTGGAGACCGCGTCTTGGTAAGCGTAGTGTAGGACGCCCTCCGGCCAGGTGGGGTGACGATTTGCGGAAGGCTCCAGGTAAAAACTGGATGCGGAAAGCCGAAGACAGGGCGCAATGGCGCTCATTAGGAAAGGCCTATGTCTAGCACTGGACTGATATAGGCTGATGATACATTATTATTACGGTTACAATTGTGAGATTTTAAATCTAAGTTTTTTATCGTCTAGGAGTTGAGTAGAACTTTCAATTTTATTTAGGTATAATAAGAAAAACATAAAACAATTTGGCAATAAGTGGGCCTATTGTAATGCCATATCTAGGGCCAAAAAGATTATATAAATGGATAAATTCAACTAGATTATTTTGTTTCCTCACCACACTTAGCATGACACTTGTTGGTTTTTACCCAAGTTTTATACAAAGTGAAACATGAAATTGATATCTTAAATATACATATATATAATATTACGAAAATAATAAACGAAGAACATATAAAACAATCTTGTCTACTTTCCCGGTTTTCTTACGAAGCTGATAAGTAATGCAGCATTTACCTACATATCTAGACCTGTAAAACAATAATTATGCAACGTCACGGTAAAGATATCGATACAACTTTACAATGAAACTGCCCGCTGGTGTGTAAATATTCATAACATAAACAACCTGGTTAGGTTGTCAACGGTTGGATAGGATAGCATATTGCTCGTGCTGCCCTCTGAGTTGCAATACAGCATGTCGATGAATAAAATTATCATGGTAGAGGAAATTTTAATTAAGATGTAAGTACCATCTCCGGTAGAAAAAACAAGAATACAATTAATATTATGAATGCCAAAGTTCGCAAAGAAGTTTATTAATCTGTCATGTAAAAAGTACTGAATGTTTTTTGATGAAATTTAGTTCACAAATCAGGATTACACAGACTATAATATTGATAAAGGCTGATATTGAGTCTGAAACATTCAGCTATTTTTTCGTATGCTACATAAGATTTTAAAGTTAATTTAGAAATGGAATTTCGAATAAAGAAATAAATATAATATTATGAAAAAAAACTTATCAAGCCCACATCACGTTGGCGAGGGTACTCGTTCCGTACTGTAACGTATTCACGTATTTCTATTATTTGTAGAAATTTAAAAACTTAGGATTTTCGTATAAGATTTTAAAAATTTTAGATCGATATGTATTCGAATAACTTATTTAGTACGTTTTTTGTTGTAAGCATTTTAAAATTTTAGACATAGACATATAAATAAACGTTAATTACGTTTTCTAATGTATACTGTTTATTGTATCCCGATAACAACTTAAATTTTACGACAAAATTCGACATTGGGTTGTCATATTTTATATTTGTTCCTATAAATTTCAGCTTTCCATCTAGTAATTTCGGACAAAATCCGACAATGTCATAGCAAAACGACAGACAGACACGACAGCGTCTCAGGAACCTTATACTTGTAAGAGATAAAAAGGTTGCAATAATAATTCATGTGAGATTACTGCATCATCGAAAAATTGCCCACAATACATCTAATTATAGTCTACGCTTGGATAATTGGGTAGAATATTTAGACTTTTCTCAGAATAGAAGAGTCAATCAAACGCTACTGTAATCAGGGAAATCTTTGCAAATCATTGTAAGAGCAAGGGTGCTTAGAGGGGCACGTTATCAAGATTTGCCCAATCAGCCCCATTGATGGAACGACAAAATAAAATAACGCTGAGTAACGATGGTTTATGTAATCCGCAACATTATTGACTTCGAAATTATATGTACATTTATTCTTTTGGAGTGTTTTGCACGTGTAAAATTATAAAAAATATATTTTGATTTTTCTTTACGAGATATTAGATTAGACATGTCATAATATGATTGATGTGACAGAATATATTCCCAAATTTATAGAACAAAATCAACTCCAGAATATTTTTAATAAAGCTGTACATCATTCACTTGTTCTGTCTAATAAATTCACCGAAAGTACTTTATATATACTTATAGGCAGATAAATAAATGTATTTTCCATTAGAACACAGAACCCTAAAAGCTACGCAATTACGCTGCCAATAAAGGGCACGATATATTTTTCGGAAATAATGAATATATTACTAATTAATAAATAAGCAATAAATTACTTCTTAGTTGATTTATAATTTCGTATTCATTAATTAATGAACAGTTAATATTTTCATTCACTTGCAAAGAAATTTTAGAACTGCATAGTGCATGCTGTGTATATAAAAATGGATAACTTAAAATTCTAATGAAAGTACCTGTCGTCATGATATAAATAGTATATATAAATAACATAAATAGTATATATAAATGACATAAATGAATCTCTTAAAATAACATTGTGGTTGAGTGACTCACATATCTATGATACTTAATTACTGTTGTTTGGCTGCAATAGTACGAGTATGTTTATCATCATACACCAATAGTGTATAATAGTCATATCCTAGATAGATCCCAACAAATTCGGATATGTAAATCGGATCGGATCGGATATTTTTCCTATTCTGCCAATTTGTAATAGATTGTAAACAAAGTTAAGTTTATTAAATCAAGGGTATCTAAACAGTAGCGTTAATAGGATCCACAACTCCGCCCGCGGCCGCCCACACACGCCCACACAGGAAACATAAGCGAGCTTCACTAATTTTAAATTTGATATAAAATAGATACCTTGGTCCATAAAATTGGTATAAGGATATCATCATCTTAAAACCAGGTGTAATAAAATGTATTAAAAACTTGAACCCCACATATTTATTCCCATAAAGGATGTCCCAATCCTTCATTCGATATAGGACACATTTGATCATCTTTTAGTAATAAATTAAAATTGTCAATTTTATTCCATTAAAGGATTGGTTACCTGAGATCGCGTTATAGCGTATCATTATTATAAAGTTCATAAAAAGAGTGTCGAATGCTTACTTAAATCGGACTTAGAGACGCCCTTAAAAGATAGATAAATATACTATGTAACAAATTAAGAATATTATATCATTAAATCTTCAAGTTTCTATCAGTGTAGTATAAAGTATATAAATAAAGTTTCCACTAAATTAATTTTTAATTTAATAATCATTTTCAATTTCCATATTTGTATAAATTTATGCTTTTTAATAGTTTGAATTTGATCACTTTGAAATAAAAATTAGTTATTTATTTTATTAAAATCTATTTTAATGTTATTAAAGTAAGGGGGTGCGAATTTTGTTTGTGTATATGCGGCTGAACCATTGAATGAAATGGTTGTTTGTTAAAATCTTCCAGCCCTAGAACAATCGACCTCGGGGAATTATTGTGCCTGTATCGTCTCAACCCTTAGCTATCGACGAAGTGTAATAAAGCCTTGGCAACATCGTAGAAAGGCACTTATGGCCCGGGCGCGTTTTTCTCGGCGTTACGGGGGCCCCCGCCGAGCTCCGCGGGGCTCCAGCCGCCCCCACTTATCGCAATTTATTGCGACCCTTTAATAAATAAGTAAATAACCGTGGAAAATTCGATGAAATACAACCAACACGCGTGCTGTACATTACAACTGAAGTAAAGTACCAAAGCAAGATAAATTCAGAGCACTGTAAAAAAACTGGGTATGGTAGAATTAATTAATATGTCTGTGAAAATATTTGACGAAGAGCTTTTAACAGGTAAGGTAATTTTTAAGTTTAGTCGGGACTTAGGATGATTCAAGAACTTATGTTACTTGATTTAAGCAGTGTGCTGAAGTATATTGCCGGACTCTTGAATTGTGTAACAGTGATGGTTGTGCGGTGCAGTTTTTAGGGTATATACGAGACTTTGTCCAGGTGTTGTCATTTTAGTTTTGCGACATTTTAATCATAAATATAATTCAAATCTGGAAAAAAAAAACATGTGGAGGTTGGGCTTCGTTATTTTTTGTTATGTTTATGGAAATTATCAGTAAATGAGTTAGTGAATCGGTTAGAGAACCGATAATGTAATGTAATGATAGAGATCATTCCAGAGATTTCCGCATCGTCGTTGAGGTACTGTGTACGTATTCCTTACGTTTCAATTATTTTACATGTCGGGTCGCCAGGAGGCGTGACCAATGAATCTTTTCAAGAAAAAAATACCGATCTCAATATTTTCTATTTTTTTCGAAAATAATGAATATGCAACCATAACTCCGTTCTTTATGAACCGATTTTGATTAGCCATTTTTAGTGCATAAGAAATGGCTCGGAGTTAGTCTCTGTAAAGTACGGTGTGAGTCTGATGATGAGTTCGAAAAATAAAGAGACCGAAAGTTCAGCAACATCTTAAAACATTTATCGCAGCAGTATGACAGAGGCCTAAGAAGTCCTTCCGTCATAATAAGTAATTTCGATAATGACCCGAATGATAACTTAACCCGTCCACGTTTAATCTTCCTCGTAGATCAATTTATTATCAAAACCTGTACGAAAATCACTGTAAACGCTTTTGGGATTAACGCATCCGGTAGGTTTTGTTTTACACTATGGAGTGATTATTGAAATCTAGCATTAAAATCTAACGAGTAATTGCGGGTGCGGTCTATAAGCGTTTCCTTGCTTCGGAGATCACGGAAAGCTGTTATTCGTAATCTTAGTTGTTATCGTCAGATGGCAGCGTTTAAGTTATGTCCGCGGCCGTCAGGTATCCTAAGGGCTTTCGACTGTCGGGTTAGGTCTTAATCTTTCCATCAATCCGTAGACCAATCCACCGGTCCACGGAGGAGCATCTAGTTTTCCTCAATTACGAGGAGAGACCCATGCCCTGCAGGGGGTCGCTAATGAGTTAAAGGCAACACGTTATCACTCGTACCAATTTACCGTTAATCGTTCATTAATATTTTTATTATTTTATATATTTTCTTTGTCCATTGTACACTCGAATACCACTTAATCGATTCTGCTTCAATGAACAGGTTATTTATTATTAATTACGTTTTTAACACTATCAAATGTAGGTGTGTGTGTATATTATGTAAAAAACTAAGCTCCATAATCTGATAACCTGCAAATCAGCAAATGGAAGTTCGCGATTATGGTCTCGTCCTCCGCACGATCGCTTATTAGATTCGGGATGCGGTACAAAAAGTACAAATTCATTAGTATGGCCAGAGCAGGAGCAAGAATTAATGAAGGTGAACAATAATTTAGGGTTTAATTAAAAGTGCAGCCCCCCGCGGCGCTGCCTCCGCGCCGTTCGCCCGAATTATTATTTCTACATAATTTGTGAAAGCTGTAATTTAATAAAACTCTCCCGCCTTCTTTGGGGACGCTATGAAATTAGAAAACTTATTAAAAGATGCGACTACACCGCTTCCACACTGTGCTCTGTCATTTAAACAATGTGCTCTGTTTAATTTGTGCAAACGTCGAATCTTTCCTAATTTTATCTTTATGTTCCAAAAGCCTTCTAAGATTGCTTCGGTCTTTTACATTATTCTTCAATAACATTGCCGAGGCAGCATCTTCACCAAAATGAAACTAAGTAACCTTGTGCTTACTAAGTGAAGAAATTTAAGTTGCGTAGCAACAATGAGTTCGTATTAAGAAGTACCACATCCCTACCACTGTATCGCCCAGATATGTATGATAAATTACAGTCACACAGTCGATACATGATGGATACCGACCGGTCGTGCTGATATATTTTTTTGACTTTACGTTAAACAATATTTTAAATTTAACTCATCGTGAAATATCAATATTTTACTATGATTTGGGTGCTCATTTGTTATAACTTGCATCGTGATCACAGTAACCACGTTTTATGTCACTGGCTCAACTAGAAATATCAGCGTGCAATATGTCGTACTTATCCATACATAGTAAAATTTTGGTGTTATTTTTTTTAAACCATCTGTTTCCAATATCCCCCAGTTTTTGTCCACCACTGGCAAACATATGGTAGGTACTATGTCCCAGAGTGGTGAATGTCAAACCTAAACATGTGTCAATTGTCAATGTCCTTTGATTATAATATGTAACTAGTTGTTACTGGGAAAATATGCAACTTTTTTTCCCAATTCTCGCCAGTGGAGAACGAAAAAGCGGAACACAAGAGAAATAAATAGTACTTAAAACATTTAATTTTATTTAGTGGTTATTTAAATTGATAGAACAGGTGAGATATTTAAGAGCGATTATTATGATTTTTTTCTTTTTTCCACCGCTTTTAAAATATCCTGTACTCTTATTTATGAAAAAAGTATAGAACTAGAAAAGTTAAACTATTTAAAATTCTTTTTTAATAGAAATTGTTACAACAAAAATACTTCCATATATTCTACATTACTTATATTTTAAACCGACTTACACAATGAGGATACATTCAATAAGGTTTACAATTTATAGGTCATGTGTTAATGTACCAGACGCTTAAATTGTTCTTGAAATAATTCAGAGAACGCGTGGCTAAGTACCATTTGTTGTTTAAGTGCCAACATAAAACAATTTCTTGAAAAGAACAATATTCCAACGTACTTTCTCACAGGTATCGCGTAGTATATTGTTGTTCCCCGGTGTTAAGAGAATGGCTATCACAGACCAAATCACAGTTATTATGGAAACACAAAAGCTCTGATGAACAGGGGGAAACGACGGCCAGCGGAGTGGAGACAGATTCCATTGACAAAAGAAATTTTAACAAGTTCGAGAATAATTGTTGTAGATTTGCTATTTGTTTACGTTAGATTATTAGAAAGTATGTTACCATACATGTGGATAGGTATGTAAACTGCAAAATTATGCTTATGTGTATTTTACACAAAGAACAAATTTACGGTTCGTGATTCCTTAGCATGTAGCTCATTTGAAAATAAATTTAAAGAAGACAGAGTTGATGCATTTTTAGATGAGTGAATCCAGGAGATGTAATAAGGTTGCTAAGTAAATTGTAAGTCGTATTGATTCCGATATGCGGAAACTCTAGGTTCTGATTATCTTACTATATCTAAATAAGCATTTCCTTTTAATTTCCATGTAATTAATATGTTTAAGTAATATTAAAATAATTGTATATATAATTTTTTCGTTATTGAATCGATTTTACAAAACGGTGCACGAAATTGAACATGTATACGACTCTCAAAAACACAGTGGCTTGTGAGAAGATTTAACCGTCTCCATTTAGTTCCTAACACGAGTCAAAAGTCAGGGGAACGCGAATAACATATTCTTTGATTTTGTCGACAATAAAAGAATTGCTGGATAATTATACGCCTGAACAATGCCCGTCGAGTTGACTTCAATGCCTTGTGCCGATCGCAATGTGCATTGGCATTAGCCCTCTTTGAGTTTAAGAGTGCGCAAGGGCAAGAAAATCGCGGCCCAGGGGTTCGCGTACTTCCGGTCGGTTTCGGGTTTCGCCATTGTCTCGAGGGGCGAAGCTCGCAGCGCTCCTGCCATATCCTCACGTCTTCATTGTTACAACTCGATAATTGAACTCATTTGTAGACACTTGTGTAAAGACCATAATGTTTATTATTTTGTAAACTTTTACTCACAGGAAATTTAAGAGGAAGCCCCACTGTCGAAATGTAGCGATATCTCTCGTTTAACATTGCGTATGTAATTCTACAACCACTTGCTAAATTTAAACAAAATACTTAATATGCCCTTATTAATATATTAAAATTATAAAATTTTTGGTAGCCAAACTTTTCTTAACCACAAAGGTACTTTTCCTAGCTATCCACGTATCAGACTTTCAAATTCACATGTTGACCCAAGACCTTCCCTAATTGAGATAACAGTGACCAGTCCTGAGCCCCCTGAACTCAAGGGGTATCCGCTGCTTTTTTCAGGTAAACATTATAGTTGTAAACGTTTTAAACTTTTTCTTTTTTAACTCACTAACTGAAATAGCAAAAACTGTGAATGCGACGAAATGAGAAAACTGAAAACAAAGGAGTAGCTAGTGATAATTGAATAACTTTTCAGACAAGTCTACTCAGCCCTTTACAACTCTCCATTGCACCTGAATAGACACATACGTAAAGGGTGAGTTCCATATGCTTTCAAGGGAACATTGAATGTTAAGAACGCTCTTGTTCCTGTTTTCTTTTTTCTATTGACGTCACGTGCGCAAAAGTGTTCTTATGTGTTCATTTCCATTTTGTTCCAGAACGTTAAATAATCACTGGTTTAATGGGCCCTTGAGTATATAGTGCTTGAGTATATATTTAATACTTCTAGGTGTGTACATTGTGAAAAGTGCATCATGCTCATTTAACATTTATACTAATAATAAAACGAGAGAGCGAGAGCGAATGTTTTTTGGAAATTTTAATGACTTGGAGTTAGACTTAGTTATTGATATAGAAATCGAAATATATTTGTTGAATGTCTATCTGTCTTTCTGTATATAAAACTAATATCCACTGAATAGATTTAGATAGTACCTACTTGGCTTATTTGGAACGTGATCAACCATCAGATGATAAGTAGTCGATATGAAAACACCGGAAAAGATAAAAATGTGACCGCTTGTTGACTATTCAACACTGTAATTGAAAAGATTACAATACATTTTCTTGACTTTTTTTCTCTCCTCACTCCCGTTCTCTTTCTTTTTCAGATATTCTACAGTTATACAGATTCATTCATGTTCCAGAGGTTGCGTTAAGCAGTCGTTGGTGTCAATTGATATTGTTAGAAGCACGTGTTAACTTTTATAAATTAGTCAAACTGGTCATCGATTGACCAAAATCTTTTTTAACGAATAAAAAAGCAGAAATTATATTTCTAAACAATGCTGCTTTAATATTTTATACATTTTACTGAACATGTATTTTTAAACGGGCTAATTAGTAATACCAAAAATTATACTAAATCATTATTAAAAAATAAATAAATAATTATACTAAATAATATTCATCCGTCAGCATACGTTTTGAAAAATAACGTCATAAATTTAATTTTTCCATATTAATGTGCTGGAAGGCGGCAAAATTCTGTCGTACCATCACTATATAATGACCCATATAAATATTCAAAGAGAAACGGAGTTGAATGGATCAAAACTCGCCTTTTCATATAATTTGTTTGATTCCAATTGTAAAGATTGAATAGACGGCAGTCGCTCCATATAGTTCGGGAGTCTCGCGGCTCGGTCATTGTCGGAAATCGCGGGAGTCCTCGGAACCCTGCCATTTTCCCTGCAGGGTTCTGCTAAAGACCAACCATGTTAATTTAGAAGTCACCGAAAGCACTGTTAAACGTCATCACAGTAGGACTTTTTATATGTTAGTATTACTCTGATTTTTAAGTTTTTCTAAATAATATAATAGCTTCATGGACACGGAGTTAAAACAGCACATATATATATATAAATACTAGGTTTTTTAGTTAACAAATAAAATTGTGTACGATGTGTGATGTAAATGGTTTAGATTTGTTTATTTCTATTTAATGAAGTATATTGAAGGTACATCCTATTCAGTGAATAAATCATTAATCAAATCAAAGGTTTCATAATGAGCCTACATCCAGTATTCGTTTTCTTTTATCATAGTACTAAAATGGTACAATTTATTGATATAGTAAAATCCGATCTCCACTTTCCAACCCATAATCTAGCTATCGGACATCCTATGTCGAGTTTTAGAAACAGTCGACTATAATGAGATGACCACTAAAAGACATTTCATAACTAATGGCACATAAAAAAATCGAAGGCTGCCAAAAATGATGAGTTTTATTGTTACGGCGTGTGCAAGTTTTATTGTCTGTATAAAATGAAAACTTCGATCGCAGAACAATTAAAATAATATAATACTTAGTTTTTGTGGCTCGTTCTCGTGACTAATTGCATTGGACGTGTCTCTGCGGGTTCCATTTTTAAAAAATAGAGCGTTCTGAAAATGGATCCCGCAGAGACAGCTGTGAACCGACGCGCGCCTGCGCGTTGTCAACAACTGTGGTTGGTACTGCTGAGAAATATGATCAGAAAAAAATACATAAAAAATCGTGTCCAATCTTAATATTTACACCAAATAATATAGGTAGCCTAGATAGTATTTATACCTTTCGATCCCAAATCGATTGTTAGGAACATTCGACTAAATTTTATACATGATAATAAGATACTCTTCGATCTCGACATTTGGTTCAACTTTAACTAATCCTTTATTTATCTATGAAATGAAATTCTAACTGAACGATTTCTGTACGTGACCGATATATGAGAAAAAATATTATTAGGGAACTTTATTAACGCAATAGAACCCAAAACAATATTTGTTAGAATTTTTGTCTGTTTGTCTGTGCGTTTGTTCCCGCCAATCTCAGAAACGGCTTAACCGATTTCGTTCTGGTTTCACTGATGTATTGAAGTAAGCGTCACTTACAACTTCAAAGTTTGTTTCATTGCAATTCGTCCATAAATAAAAAAGTTACGAATTAATATATGTATTTTTATAGACACAACGAGAAAAACCTTTAAGGATAAGATAGTTTTTCTGAAGCAAAGCGAGGGCATTTGCTTGTTATTTAATAAAGTCCGAATAATTCCTTAAATCGGAATAAAAATCGGAAGTTGTAGATTGCATCTCTGTCTTTAAATTCTAAGTTTTTGGTTCACGATTTTCACGTTTGTATACCATATATTGAATTTTAATATTTTTTGTGCATTAGAAATAATTTATCACTATTAATAACTATAAGTTAAATATAATATAATAACATATTTTATGAACACAATTCAGATTTATATTCATAACAGTTCGCTGTAGACAGGCATAGAGATTTGGAATTCCAGTCTTTGTCAATTAACGATGTTTTTTATGGTTTGGCTATCCATTTTCATATTAATTTTGTGGTAATGCGTTCCGCGTTTATAAGTTAAGAGACGAATTTAAATGTTAAACAGTTATAATATTACGATTGTTTGTCTAACGCGGCTCGTTGAATAGTAAATTATTCTAGTTTTTGGTGGATATAAAATTGGTCCCGACGAATTCTCGGGCGCAGCAGGACCAGCGGGAGTCCAACGGTCACCAACAATTGCATAAATACAAAAATTATCAGGATGTAGATACATAATTGGTTTAAACTAAAATGTAGCCAGCAGTAGAAGAATTTTGAGGTAGAATCGGTATGTTATTGTATTGCAATACTGTATTGCGACATAGACCTCTGATAGATGAGTTCTATAAATGATCATAAATAAAGCAAATGTTTATCCGTCACTTAAACGTTCGTTCCAGTAGGTAATTAGACCCGGTACCCACCATTCGTTCAGTCGGCAGGATCACTACAAATGCTACAAGGCCGCCATAACGGTATGGAATAATAATTTGGTATAAAAGAGTATAATTCCATTCACTCTAATCACACAATTCATATGGGCAATTACGTCATAAATGTTGCTGTTAGTGAGGTTTTGGAAAGGTGCCTTGACATAGGGAAGAAGAAACAGAAATTCCTGGCAATTTTGTTTTATCGCGACTCATCTTACTTACTTACATTATAACTGTACTGCATTAAAAGTATAAACCCAAGGTTTTTATAAAGTATATTAGTAAAATCTGCATAACAACGCCCCATCTGATAGTAAGTGGTCAAAAATAAAAATCACATTCGATATTAACTGTACTTATTATCAGATGACCCGTGTACCCGTTCATCGTCTCTCTAACGAATCTAAATACCCTAAATTTCTCAACCGATTTTTTAAATTTTTAGTGCTGTTTTGTTTGATAGCAATTGATTATATTTATTGATTTCGTTTTTAATTTAATTTCGATTCATTTAATTTTTTTTTCATTTACACAAAAAAAAAATCAAAGCCTGAATACTTGTTTACTTAAAAAAAAACGTCTAGAAGAAATTTCAACATTATCCGTCTTGTATATCGGAGTAGTTACATTAATTTCAGTGATCGTATGGAACCCGTAAAAGAGTCTATTTTCACCAAAACCATACGTATCTAAATTAGTACGAAATGTCCAAGAGTGCTAATAAATGATGTGCGAAATAATGTTCTGTTTCCGCACACAAAGTGGCCGATTAATCCACGTTTATAGTCCTAGTTGTCGCTAGGAAACGTATTGGCTCTGAGTAATGTCTTTGCAACAACTTGGTATGTTAAATTTATTATATAACATAGTTTTGAAATCATCGTAACGCTTCTATGATGTGGTCTATAGTCATTATTTTAAATATTTTAATTAAGCTATTTGGGTAACCATAAAACACTGTGTACAAAATAAACTGACATTAAAATAACATAGTAATAAGTCCTAAGATTAATTTCAGATATAAATAATTTCTACGGTTCTTATTAATTGTTGAAATTGAAGTTCTTTTGAGTTTATTTTGTTAATAGTTAAAAAGCGATTACCGTTTTGAACTATGATAAAGAAATACCGGATAGTAAATGTTTGCTAAATTTCATCTTTCATAAAAAGTATATGTTTCTAATGGCATGTAAAAAAATATCGAAAGGTAATCTGCAAACCCACTTCAAAGTTCTCTACAAGGTCTACAACGGTGAAAATTCATCTCATTCTAATAGAAGACTGAACTCTGAATAATTACGAATTGTGATAATGTAGCTCTGAAAGTTTTTTTGCGACGGCACCTTTAGAAAGCATTAAATATTTTACAAGGTTACGTAGATAAGATTATATAGATACGCTCATTCTGGACGTAATAAAAATCATGTATAAAATTGTTTCCATTTAGTGGCATGTAAGAAATTGTTTTGTATTTTTAATCAAATTACATACTAGAGGTTTTAAAGCACGTCATATTTAGCGTCGATTGTATTACCATATTTCTTTTTATTTACGTGTGCTGAGAATCCCGTTTCACACACCTCGTAGATGCCTCGCAGAGTCAGGCTCCAAAAATAAGAAGATAAAGTATGTTAAATATTTAAAGTAATGTCAAAAGTGTTCGATGTTGTTGAAAATGTATAACAATGAGATCACCCGAAACATTTTCTTTAGGTATAAAATTGCTCTCAATATTTTCTCATATCGGTCTAATAAATATTGTTATATTTTTTTACAAGCCGCTCTCAGAGCGGCAGATAAGCAATAGGTATTCGCAATATCGGAGGGCAGTAATTGCAATCATAAATATTGCACCTCGCCTATTTATTATCCACAACGGCCCATCCATTAGGAGCTGTCGGTATCCTATCTCCAGTTGGGAGTTATTCAATGAGGAACCGCTGTTGTGGGCGTGGGATAGTGAGGGGTCAGATCGGGTTTGGTTTTGCTGTCTTGCCTTCTTTCCCTCGGAAGTTTTGTGGAGCGCTTATTATTTGTTATTATATAATAAAGGCGTAAAAAACCTCATTCAGGGGATCCAATGGCGACTCGTGTAGATGTACATCAATAAATAATAAACGTTTACACACTCGCACCCCCGCTGTAGGATACTTTGTGTTGCGGGCATGAACATACACAAATATGACATCACAAACACCCATGATCCGAGAACTAACATTTATCTGTCACTTAAATGTCTGCCCCGGTTGGGAATCGAACCCGGAATCCCTTGCTCGGCAGGCAGGGTCACTACCAACTGAGCTATGGGGTCGTCCATGGGGGTACATGTCGATGCGACGGTAATTACTGAAGAAGAGGTGGCCTGTCCGCTTTTTTGTCAGTCCTAAAAATAAACCCTTATAATCGGATAACTTCGTTTTACATAAGCTCCATATGTATTGACTATTCGTCTTTTATTAAATAGATTTTAAATGTATTTATTTATTGAAATAAATTATATTCTATTATTCTATAATTTTCAACGTAACTACGAGTTAAAATGTTTTAATTACATATACTAATAATAATGTTATCTCACAAATTGAAGTTACAGGTTACTAACATATACTATATATAACAGTGTTATGATTAATTTATTTATTATGATAAATTAACCGCGAAGAAAAACTACAAGTTTGATCAAATTTATTCATGTAACACATCTACTATTATCAATGTCTACTAAATGTGAAAGGTACTCTACAAATGTTTCTTCAGTTTAGTTTCAATGTCAAGTTAATTCCTTAATTTGCCGTATAATTATTATAGTTTTGTATTGAGAACGAAACTAAATGGATTTTTTGGAACTAAGAATTGAAATTATTCACAGTCAGATGGGTTGTCTTGATCGTAAGGGACTGACCGAGTTACGTAACTGCATGTGCAAATCTTAGTTGGATGAGTAAGTAACCGGTAATTGGTTAAGCTTCTGTGCTTCGGAGGACACGTTTAACTGTCGGACCTGGTTGAAATCGTTAGTGACCTCAGGTAGCTACTTATCCTTCGACCAGTCCACTGGACAGACAGTGTCACAGGCTGCTCACGTTGAAATCAAACAAATTTGCATTTTGATATTTTTATGACAAAAATCCCTAATTATTTTAATATGGTACATTTAGTCCATCACGTCAGCTTGAAACTCAATTTTGTTGATGGCTATTAAAACGCCTAGACATCTGTTCAAAATCCGCTGGTTGCTATTCCAGATAACATCCTGTTAATGAGGGAAAAATTCAATGTGAAACATCAAAATTTATAGGGATGACACAAATGAAAAATCTGACCGATTTCACTTCATACAATTTGATGTTTTTGGTTTTAGACATCATTTTAACTTGGACTTGTACTCTGTAACGAAAGCACATTAAAAACAATTTCTGCTTTTCTTTCCCTTCCACTTAAGATTGCTTTAAGGCTAAATTAATAATACAAATCTCGTTCGAAGCCAGTTCCCTAATTGCAGATTTGATATGTTTTCTGTTTTGTATTATGCGTACGTACGCACTATTATCAGTTTTGTGAGTAACATTTCGTTATCTAAGCGATGTAGTAGATATCATCCAACGATTGTTGCTCGCCTACTTTGTACTTTCAGTAGAAATTATAAGTAGATCGTTATGTAAGTGTACTCATACATGATAATCATTAAGTTCTGAACTAAAGCATATAGCATACATATATTCGTTACGGTGGGCGGCGCGATGGGCGTGGCTTCGAGCCCATCCCAGCGAAAGCCCCGCCCAGAACTGGTTCGCAATTATGAGTTTTGCTCGAGTTGGTTTTATTACCTTTATTAACATAAAACGTGATTTAGTCAACGCACAAGAAACGTTGCACGACCAATTTTGTATTTAATTTTTTTTATGTGACACTTTTGCAAAGTAACACAAGAAACGCTGGTATGGTGTAGTGCAGATGAAACCAAAATAAATGAACAATTCTTGATTTATTTATTTAGTGCTCTGCCTTATAAATTAATTCATAATTAACAGGAATAAAAATTTACAACTGAAACACTATTGTCTTTGCTTTGTAGGACGACACTTGTCTATCTGCGTGATTAGAAACTTCTGTAGGTCGCGGGTTCAACCTCTTATTTCGATTGGACATTAACAAAGTTACATAACAACAAAGGTACTGTACAAAGGTACCTGCACATTACATGTTAATTAACCACGAATTAACCGTCAATTGTATAATTATGCCTAGCTAAACTTCAGTGGCAAAATTTTTAACTTATCAACAAAGTTTGATATGATTATTACCGACTATCAGAATTTTTTCCACAAGACTTAAGAATTTACAATACATTTTATATTAGCAAATCTTCATCTTACATTCAGCAAAGCTAATGTGTACTATTTTTTTGTTTTTGAGGGGGGAAACCTAAAGATAGCCGGTGCCGTGGGAGCGACGCCGAGTAAAATCACTCCGGTGACCTTCCTCAGTGATAAGTAGAGAACTCCGGGAATTCCATAGGAACGCAACTGGAGTACTCTGAGCGCGGTTCCACTATCGGAATCTACCCTGGGGGACAACGTGTCCCATCCGTCACCATCCGATCTTAAAGATGGTACGTGGCCACATATATCGTCGTCTTTCCCGGGATCGCTAGCCGGACGGTTCCAGCTTCGACTCTTACCGCCCGCAACCCCGGAAGTCGAACCGCGAAGTAGTCGTCTCCTACGACAGGCAGGGGATACCGTGGCTCGTATTCTGGTACCGAGCTACGAGGACAAGCTAATATGTAACAACAGGCGCTTAATTATGGCCTATAATTAAGGTGCTATAGCTGTAATGAACTAACAACCAATATTTTTTGTGTAAGTGTAACTAAGTACCTACTTAAAATGTCCGTATCGATACGTCTAAGCAACATTTTTACTTTTATTTGCTATATAAAAATGATAGATCAATTAAGATTAAGTTTTTATTTATAAATACGTAACAGGTAACAGAGTAAATATATAAACGATACAAACCATACATTTATTACATGCTAATCGCAAAAGCACTTTAGAGAACCCGGCAATGTAGAGTCCTTTAAATAGCGAGCAATCCATCGTGCAAGTGGCGAGTGGTGGCGCG
Organism: Agathymus mariae mariae; assembly: GCA_018251895.1. Lineage (NCBI taxonomy): Eukaryota > Metazoa > Arthropoda > Insecta > Lepidoptera > Hesperiidae > Agathymus > Agathymus mariae. Next base: position 16,920 of record DWPT01000833.1, read on the forward strand.
TGCGGCGGCTGGAGATCGCGACGTGTGGTGGCCTACCGCCGAGATAATTCCGTCGTCAACGATCCTTCAGTCGTTTCAACTTCGTCGATGTGCAGCTGTCGTTATCGGGGTCGAACGTGCCCAACTGCGTACAGTGCGCCTATTTTATTAATATCGCTTGACAATTTTCATATTTCACTCTATTATAAAAGTATGACGAACGTTTTATCGGGTGTTCGTGTTATGTGTATATGTATTCGTGTATTAGCACGAAGTAAAACGAAAATTAATGACTTCTCATTAATAAAGCAGACATACCTGCTGTAGATATAATGTAATGTCTGAACGTGAATTTAGAAATAACAATTTTTTAAATAATAATGTTGAACCGTTTCCGTCAAACGGTCACGTCGTCATCATTATTACAATCTGGTCACACTGCTGGGCTCAGGTTGCTCCTCTCACAATGAGAGCGTTAATGCCATATTCTGGCACGCTGGCCAAGTACGGATTGGCGGTCTTCACATCCCTTTGGGCAAGTTTTGGAGAAGTTTCAGTTAAGCAGGTTTCTTCACGATGTTTTGCCTTCGCCGAAGCAGTTGATAATTAATTTGTCTGTATTGTTTGCGTACAGGATACAAATCACGTCTACATTAAAAACACCATCACTAAAGGATATGGTCACATTACATGTAATTATTAAGTCCTTATGATTTAGCGATGTGAGGACTCGACAATTGTCAATTTCAGAAAATGGGATAATTCATTCTAACTGAAAGTTTGTGGAATTAACACCAAATAGAACAATAAAGACAACAAAATATTTATTAAACAAAGAAAAATTCAAAAAATATAAGTACTGATACCTCTTGTGATGATATAAAATAAGAATAAAATTTCAAAATAAAGAAATAAACACCGGTTTTGAACACAATTTTAACCATAGAGATTTTTAATAAAACAATGAAATGATCGATTATTTAATAAAATGCTAAAATATACGATTATATTTAAATCTATTCTGTTGATTATGTATCGAATAGATATAATATAAACTGAAATAAATATGCTAAAAATGACTTAAAATTGTTTAATTAAGTGCTGACAACCAATGCAATACACGGCTGTTGTTTGGCATTAGATAAAACTAATATCTGCCATTTTTGACTAGAGTCAATTATTCTTTTATACTCTAAAATGGAGTAAATTGACAATATTTTTTAGATATTATTATGCTGCTACTGCTTTTTATAAATTTTACTGTGAATTAAGGAAAAATAAATACATTACTGTCGTAAATTAACTGTTTATACTCACCAGTCGTACCAACGTAAAACAATAAATCATACAAACAAGAAAACAAAGCAATTCTTAAAACAAATGAATTTGGGACTGCATGAAAACAAAGAGTTGGATATTCATCTATTATAGGAATTTAACAAATATGTCAACCAAGATCAGTGAAGCTTGAGATATATAACAGCCTTTTATTCGAAGTTGTAATGAATGACAAAAGTGTGCTTTGTAGACCCGGACAATACTGCGCCCAACGTCTTGTTTAGAAAACATGTTTTATGTGAAATAATAGTCAGTGAAAACCATAAGCCCACCGTGACTGAACATATTGAATTTGTAATAATATAGAAGGTAATAAATCACTTTCAAATTACTTTCGCGGACAAAAGACATCTTTGTCTGACAAAGTGATGGAACGACCCACTGAAATGCTACACTACTAAGGCTATAATACGACCGGAACAAACTGTCTCGAGTATTCAAAATATAGTCGTTTTACTATCATTGGATGTAATAATTGAGAGAGAGAAATAAACGAGGTTGTTTTTATTCTATGGTAACAAATTTCCGCATTCTATGCTGCGATGCGAACGCGTTGCCTGATTAGGAGTAAAATATTGTCCTGCTCCATGTAGGTATTCTGGAAATATTGATGGTTTTTTTTTATATCCGTAACCAATTAAAATCGGACGGTACGTGTTCATCCGTTACAATCCAATCCGTTAAAATCAATCACTGACTCGTTGCTAGTAAAGAAAGAAGCTCAAATAAGGGAGCACGTTTATTACTTGGCTTTCCGAGACTGACACTCACACACGTTAGAAATATTTTATGGTTAATTCTAGAAATACTGTGGGCACTAACCAGGCGTGGTTGCTTACGCAATGCACGAGATACTAGATTGGCGCCTTTGCCTTGTAATTATTTAGTAAAGGAGCATCTAGCCGGGAAGGTAGACTTGGATTCAAGAATGGATGAAGCCCTTAACGAACCAATGACGTGATGGTAGAAGTTTACAGTCGAGTTACTACTATACTGAAGACAAACGTTAGCTATCAAGTGAAAGTCAAGGCATTAGCATATGTTATTATTGAAATAAATATTACTTACAGTAGATACGGTGATCGTGCCTACCAGTAATTGACACTCTTAAAGAAACTTTTTACAATGAAATAAAATTACAAAATAATCTTTAATATAAATTCTTTCAAATTTATGTAAGAATGAAATCTTAGAAGTTAGTTGTTACGAATTAAATTAGGAATTCATTGTCACTCTTGCTACATTTGCTGTCATTGTCAGTCTAGAGAAACATCTTTAGGAAACACATAGCCGAGTATTTTCCATAGCGTTTTCAAGGCGTGTATCTCAACTCGTAGTTGACCATCGTGTGGGCTACGGCTTTTACATCTCTGATTAAGAAATCATAAGCCCATTTTGATCAATTATGTGTTGTGATAATGAACAAGTAAGTTCGTAAAACACTAAGTTCTTAAAACCACTACCTATGTTCTATATAGCTTACTTATAATAACTGGTTTGGAATCAAACCAGAATTTCCTCGTTCGTCACGCAGATGATGTTGGTAACGTCATAGAACACCTTACAGTTTAGCAGTAAGCGATGTTAATGGTAAATTTGTAAATACTGTATTACAAATTAAATTTGATAATAAGATAGTTTGTCACTTTTTTTCCTATATAAATGAAACATAAACGTTCTCCTGTCTCGAATATTTGTGACGTCTCATTTATATATGTCCGTTCATACGGAATCCTTGTGCGGGCCGTATGTGTGAGCATTTATCTTTGCGTTTAGTCTGTAGAGGCGTCGAAACTGTCGTTACTTGAGATTGTATTGAAATTGTGTGACGTTAGAATCTGTCTACAATTTTCCATTCTGTGTGTCGTATAGGACAAATTTATGACTGTTTACTTTTGGGTATAAGGAACTCTGTTTTAATGTTACAATAATACGAGGTCTCTTTTATTGCAACTATTGTTAAATGTTTTTAAATGTTAATATGTAAATGTATATATTGTTAAATGTAAATATGGTTGCTTACAACTAACATTAAAAACAGTTAATAGTTAGTTTTTATTTTGTTATTTCAGTATAATGAGGAGATAAAAATTATGTCAATAGTTAATAACTAAATAATGGGGATATGTGGTCACTACCGGCAATCATCAAAGCATTACCGACGCGTTTATTGATTTTCTTAAAACGCTAACATCAAAAGCCATAGGTATAGGTAAAAATCTCCACAATCACGTATCAGTGCGATCGCAAGTAAACTAGGTAATACGGATCCCAGTAATCTCCATTTGACTCTGTACTAAATACATAATTTATCTAGCTAAGGATGTATTTGGAATTTATAATAATTTATTTGGTAAAGAAAGCAGCGTCAAGAAATTTGCAGCTAATTTTTTCTTAATGTTAACAAAGATAAGTAACGTTTGGCAACACACAATTGAACCACGTGGTGGGCCCATTAATACCGCTTATTTCAAGGAAAACCAGCTTTGGGACAATTATCGACAATTATTGGACCTCAGGTCTTACGTAATTGGTCCTGGCAGCCAGCAATGTCTGCAGCACATTCCTTATTTATTTGAAATCATAATATAGTTGAAATTGATAAACAAACAGTAGAGTTACAATTCTCAAGCTTATAACAGACAGCTGTATGTATTTAATAATGTAGAGATAACACTTTTGACAAATCGTTATGCGAGTTGGGTTCGGAGCGGCAAACTCATTATAAATCAACACAGCCGATTTTATCTCATTTCTAATCATAACTATTAACCAGCTACAAGAAAGCTCGTGCACAAGTTATTGTTTTTTTAGTTAGTCGTGTATTTTAGATGAGTTGAGCCGATGCTGTCTTAAGTTAGTAGACGTAGGGATTTATAATACAGAAAATATAGTTTATCTTTGTGAAGGGTTTGATGCCATAGGCATCGACATCGTGTTAACTCTATGCAGTAATTTTAAATAGCAACTTGAAATTAATGGCAATAGTCCATCATGTTAACTCGGTTATTATATCTACTTATAATACCTAGCTCCGTTATATGTTTATGCATCGGGCTATTCTAAAGTAACAGTGCTGAAATAATAATAATAAACGTTTACACACTCACACCCCCGCACTAGGATTCCCTGTGTTGCGGGTGGCATGGACATACAC
>DWPT01000834.1:0-21389 GCA_018251895.1 Agathymus mariae mariae
TCGGCTATTACCATAAAAAAAAGTTATGAATCACGTAAATATATAGTTAAAATGTGATGTGCCTTATTGTATTCAGGCAGTAAATCATCTTTCATTAGTAGTTTGTGCAAGTACAATTCCGTGACGATAACAACAATTTCTTGACAGTATTACAGGAAAATTCGAAATTCGATATTCCTCCAAATATTCAGTTAGCTAGTCCGCATTTCGACCTGCCAGCCCCTATCAATGTCTTGATCTGGGCCGATATATTTTGGGACGTCATAGGTGGTAGACACATATCACTAGGTAAATGTAACCCTAAATTACATGACTCCCAATTTGATTGGTTAATTGGTGGTTAGATAAAATTCCAACAAAATGTAACACTTCCAATGCATTACTTTTTGAGCAGAATTTACTAAAGAATCCCAAGTACATAACTTTGTACTAAATTCTGGGAGCTTGAAGAGTTTACATAAAAACATTTGCTAAGCAAAACTCACCTGTGAAGGCGCTTCCTAACGAATACTACGAGACTTCAATCTGGTAGATGCCTAGAAAAACTCCGTAACTCACCTGATTACTTGGATGAGTCTTATTCACTTTCAAAATTTTGCAGAAATTGTACATTTCTTCATAAATACGAACCATTAGGCCGTTTTGTATATTGAATCGAAAGGGTCATGGTACTAAATTAATTAAATGTTACTTGTGTCTTTTCATTTGCTGGTGTTAAAAATGTCTACACTTAGAGGCCATCAATGATCTCTTTAAAGACACATTCATAATGAGATTGCGTAGGTCCATTGCTCTCTGCGGAAGACCAGTAGAATTTTTCTCTGACAGTGGACGCAATTTTGTAGCCACTGCTAAGGAACTTAGCATATTTCTTAAGAATAACATTGAGTATCTATCTAAGTTTGAACCTCAGGAAGGGTTTAAGTTTTTTTTACACCGAAGACAAGTACACTAGCCATTATGGGGGTGTCTGGGAGCAGACCGTACCATCAGTGAAACATCACGTTGAACGTGCTATGGGTAATTTTCACCTTACATTACAATACCAGCCTGAAAATCGATGACCTGATCCCGCTTTCTGGCGACTCACTGCCACTATTATGCTGCCGCGTTGTGAGAGTAACCAAATTGTTTCCCGGACCAAAAAGCATCTGCTGAGTTGCTGATGTTACTGCACTCCACTAGTTCGACTATGTCCTCTTCTTCCTAACGAAGACGTAAGAAGTCGAAGAACGTCTTCAACGACCGCGAGTTATGTATGCGCCTATGCAACACTTGCGCGGCGCAACCTAAATAAATTTCGTTATAGTGTTAAAGGCATTATAGTGTTGTGTGACGTTCATAAAACAAAATAGTTATTCGTGTCCGCTACACCTAACGGCCACCGCATTGTACCTATATTTAACTTTGTATTATAATTGTGATTGGGTTCAAATAGTTTTTTTGAATTCCATTGTGTCCACTAAGACTGCAATTTTCCACTTCATGATAAGTCTGTTGTACTACCAAGGTGGTACTAATTTATTCCTGAATCATAATACCGATTTTTTATACATAGTTTTAATTAACATATTAATACAATTTGAGATCTCTACAGCCCTGCTTGCCTAGTAACTAACTTGTTTAACTGCACATCGATTGCATGAATAAATAGCCCGAAAGTAGTTTTTGCCGCGACTCTTAAACAAATCTTTCCATACTATTTAAATATCGTCCATTTTGCGCTGCACCCTCAAAAAAGAGAAAACTACCTTTGTAGAGGATATACCAAACATATTGCAAGTAGATTGAGTAAAATTTATCAACGTCTATCTATAAGATTTTATTTATATCTGTATCCAAGCCCTCCTACCCTGCCCATAGGCGTTGAACTCAGCTAATGGCCCACAAACCCTCCAACTGGTTACCGCTGGTCCATTTGGAGACCCAAGCTAGTTTAATTCCGATGATACTGGTGTATGATGGTACATTTCTTTACCTATCTGACTTTTTACTATTCTACTTCTAGGATCCGGTTTCCCGCAGCCTTTAGTGTAAAGAATGTCAATGGGCAGCAATGACTACTTACCCACAGATCTCTCGTTACTCGTTTCCAAACTTTTTACATTTACATAAAGAAACATCTTGGACAAATCACTCAGTATGAAGAAAAAGAAAATACTTCTACTATATGACTATTCACATTTTTTGTATCCAGTTCTAGTTGATGTAGTGTAATTGTAATTCTGATACGAATATAACGACAAACATAAGATTTATGATTTCATCATAACACATAACAACAAACCTATTAATTATGACATATTTCTCCGTATCTCGCCCGTTACGTTATTGTAGAGAACGAATATGTTTGCGGTTGACTGAATAAATAATAATTCAAAGAAAAACCAACGTAACGGAAATAGGACGACCGTATACAGGATCAGTTAGAAAATGCCTTAGTATCGGAAATATTCTAATTAATTTAAAATGTACACAGATTTGTGCGAAAATTAAATGAAAGTTTAACTACTAACAAAATTACATTTATGTTACTTCAATTTAGTCGTATGAATTTAATATAAAAGCCCGACTTAGAATTCTAGACATTTCGTTTATACTAATTCCATATTATACAGAATTGTTAGAGTATGATGGCTATAATTTTATTATTATAAATCAATGATAAGACAATATAAAAAAGGTCAAAATACAAAGCTATAAACTTTCTTTATACCTAAACGTTTCGTACACAAAATCATAAACCACAATGAACCAAACAAGACAATAAATATTCAGGAGTTTAATGTCATTCCCCAGCTGTCAGCCCCGCGGGTTCGTTCGTGTTGTCGTGTTGAGTTATCCCCGGAGAGCTGTCTGATTTATCAGAATAAAAAAGTAGTCTATGTTGTAATCCACAACATGGACTGTCGATATCTGTGCAATATTTTACAAAGATTTGTCAACAAAATAATTGATGTTATTTTGTATCATAAAGCCAATACTCATATTTTTCCTGAGTAAGGATGATATTCTGGTGGCCACAAGACCTCATTACAACTCATATCTAAAAAGTTTGATGGTAATATGATCAACACAGGCTGCGAACAAGTTGCAAGGTTTACATGGCTGAGCGAGAGGAAAACCTGTTTACTGTTTCTATATTATAAATAGCATTCATGCTGTGCTAACATGGATTGATGAAGACAAGGGTTAATGGTGAACCTTTTGTCAGAACTTTCTAAGCCGTGCAATGATAATTACCGGGACCGAGCTTTTAAGCCGTCTAAAATACTCTATTACGAAATGGATGGATGACTTTTGAAATTTTCATGAAACATTTACGGAGTTATTTGATTCGAATGATATTGAGTTAAGGTAGAATTCAAAATTTAATCTTAAATGAATTAATTGCACTAATATATGAGTTGAAATAATTCATTATTAATGAGCCTTTATTGTCATTTGTTTATTATACAACTATTTAACAATATTAGCCTCCTCCAAAAATTTCCATTTTATTCTATCCTTTGCTATCCCAATACATTCTAGACCAGCTCCTTTCTTGAAGTATTCCTATTAACACTTATTCTGTTGACCTCTGTCTTTTTCATTTTTTCTAGAATAACATTATGTTATTATTTTTGTCCATTTTTTCATCTTCTCTGTCAATACATACACATTATACCTGCCAATTTTTATACATTACTTAATTATTAAATAGCTATTTGAAAATTATGTTCACATGTGGCACGAATAAAAAAACTATGATGATATTGTCAAGTCATATTGGTTTGATTGTATTGAAAACAATATAATTCTCCGATTAAATCAAGTAAAACGGTATGATCAGTAAAAAGCACGTTAAATGGGGAGGCGAGGTTTAATGCGATGAGATATGGGACAAGAAGCTTGACGAAGTGACATCGTGACGTCGACGACCGGCCGCCATGACACATGGCACGGTCATAACATTATATGATGAAGAATTTCTTTATATTGCCCTTTTTGCTGGCCGGCTCCTATTTATCACGTTAAGCAAAATGAATTTAAGTACCTTAGTAAGTAATAGCTGCCTGACGGAAGCTACGATTATTATTCGTCTAGAAAAGGGTTAAAAATACTTCATTTACAGTATTAGATACAATTTGATTGTTAAATATTGTTTGTGTTCAAATAGAAGGATTGATCGAATTTGGTATATGCATTTTGTAATTATAAAAAATATTAATTTCCTTCAGAATACGATAATGCATAATATATTACTTATATAATTTAAATTACGAGCACTAAACCAATGGCGAACAACGACCAAAAAAACATGATAAAAATATGTTATGTAATTAGATTACACAGCACAGCGTCACAAGATCTTTCTCGAGAGATCGTTCGGATAGTCGGACGTATAGTCGCAGAACTCAGGTGGAGTCTGTTCTATATTTTTGTTTTTTCACTGGGTCATCATCCACCATGAATAAAATACGGGACTGTTTAGTGCACATTTTGGATGATAGCAATCATATCTTTAAGACCACTACTGTTTTAAGCCGTATTGAATATCTTCTGTGAACATAAGTACCTGTTACCTATACATTATGTATATCTGATTAGTCTAATTAAAAACAAGAACAAGACACAAAACCCTAAAGCTCACCTTGCAACTTAATGTGGCCTTTGTGTGTTATTTTGAAATATTCAAGGTTCTTGTCTTAATAACCTTGCGTCAGTTTTATTTTTTCCAGCCGCTTTCAATGTAAATTGCATCGGTCTCTCGAGACGAACAAAGCTGACAGACGCGCTGCAGCGCTGAGCGACGAGCTTCCTTGTCGAGAGCCTTTGCACTAAAAGGTACGCCATTGTTATGCTACATCACCTGCAAACTGCACGGTAGATCTGTTTTTGTCTTCAGGTTAGGATTGTATTTGCAAATAAATGTATAAAGTGGTACGAGTACTTTTATATAGTGTTTTTATGTTGTATAATATAAAAAAAATATTAGTAGCTTTTCATCATGAAAAGGATTATCACCATACGTGATAATCTTGAAAAGTAATTTAGTTCGACTAAATCAAGGGTCTCGCAATATGACGTACCTAACTCATATCCTATGCAAACATCCAAATTCCAGGTAAATTAACAAATCCGGATCTTTAAGTTCTTCGAAGATAAGCGCTGTACACGATTATAATAACATTTTGCGCCAACATCACAACCCGAATGCGTTTATCCTTTTCCGTTTATGATTTAAGCAAGGTTTTGGATTGTACAACTATATACAATTACGTACAGTGAGTTGTAATTTGTACATATATGTAACGCCTACCTGCTAGTATTATTTAATTTATTAATAAATCAGTGTTCGAACAGCACACGTTAAGCTTAGTTATATCTACATACGTTCATGTGTATCCAACAGGAATAGGAAATAAATAGGAATTGCTTCAGGAGATTTCACTTTACATTTCCTACACGTACTTCGTAGTAAAGCACTACCACGGAAAGTGATTGCTTCAGTGAAACTGAAGCATTTATGACCAAGGTGGTATAGGTTATTTTCTTTAGACTAAGAGTCACGAGGTTAAAGTCTAGCCATAGTTAGTTATTTCATTATAGATTCAATGTAATCTTAACAACGAAGCAGCAGGAATGAAAGTGCAGGGCCATCACAGTCGGTCAGAGCAAGGTTGGCCAATAAATGATATAGGTAAAAAGTTAAACTTCCCTAATCATATTCATAAAAACACATGAAAGTAAGTGAAGCAAATAAGTTTTTGCGTTCTTTGATAATTTTAGTACACGCTGCTTTATTTTTGAACATTTTTATTTATCAGTTACAGCAAAAAATTGCAGCTACATGGTTAGATATAAAGGAATCAAGTATTAGAGTGACAGAAGTTGAGTTGGTTTTTTTATAATGCATTATCCAGGTCTAGTCAGTTAGTTATGAGCCTGTGGCACAATATACACGGCAGCAACGTTGTATCTGCATGTAGATTACTAACCCCTGAAACAATTTTGTGTGAATATCGCCTTTTAAAATTGTAGTTTTAAATTGGTTCAGGACTTATGTATGTTATCGACAATTGTGAAAAAAACCTTAAAAGATAGGGACTAATAGATCTTTAGGAAACACCTAAACAAGGCTATTAGCATTATCGATGCTTGCTTAATCATTGTCCATGATTTTGAAATGTAAAAAACAAATTTTAAAGGACAACAAACCAGATATGCTAAATGCTACTGGTAGCATTGTGAAACTGCATCCACTCAAAGTAAGCAAATCAAACACAATATTAATACGTTTGAAAAAACTAATACATAAATATCAATGCTTCTTACGCACGATAAAAATTGTCAACGAATCCATAAGGCTTTTAATATGTTTCAAACAGCACTCAGATGAACCCAAAAATGTAATTTTGCGATATTGATGGAATAGTTATAATATGTGTTTTCATTTAACATCAAAGCGTTAACATAGCGTACTGGCAAACAAGAAATGTATGTAAATGAAATCACTTGAGGCACTCAGTGCTAGTACACTCGTATATATGTAGTGTGTAAGAAGTGCGTGTGAGTAAGAACAAAATAAGATTGTTAATAATATACGAGGATATCAGAATACGGTCCTGATTAGAGAATTAAAAACATAGAAATATCTTACAAAAGTAAGAATCATCAGAAGTCACTAGTTGTAACTAGTTTATGTACGTCTACGTCATCTGTGATGGACATGGTAATAGTATTCTTTCTTAAATACATATTTTCTAGTCCGGTTTTTGGTTTTCAGATTTTCCGTACCGGATACCCATGCATTTGTAAAAATAATACGTTAACTGCCTAATAATAAATTATACAACATAATAAAGTACTCGTTTATAAATACAAAATGTAGTCAACGCTCATAAATGCGTTGATTGATTTTATAAAGTGTTGCCTTATGTTCACTTAATTTAAGCTCCTATTATTAACTTTGAATTAATTTGATTGAAATTGTACGTGAATTTCAAAAGTAAATCGAAAATCATGAAACAATAGATCACGTAGAAATTGTCATTGAACCGTAAATAAAAATCGTAAATCGTAAATAAAATCTTCAAATATAACGCGCTCTACTCGTATAATTAGAATAATCTTAATTTATTCATGTTGGTTTAATGTAATCAAACTTTTTATGCCAAGCTTTCCCACGAGACGTGAAATTTTCTGTTTACAAAAAACTCTACCTAATTTAACTACCACCCTGGCCTTAGGCTGTTATGTTTAAATTAATTTATTTGTTTAATAATTTCACTCGTGGATCGCTGCGGAAGGAAGCCGTCGAAATACGATGTTTTATTAACAGGTAATGAGTTGTCCCCTGTGACGTTATCTTAATACAAAAGAAAAAACGCACATGATAACTTTATTTATTTTCACTTTCTTTATAAAATTGGTTCGGTTACTGATTGACCGGATTCGCATTGCACATGCGTGCCACGTATTTGAACCACTTGTATTATTAAAGCGTGCAAAACGAGAAGTTCACAGTTAACAACGTCACAAACCGTAATAGTCCCAATGCTGCGCACGTGTATCCTCTCAAAATGTGAGTGATAAGATGATCTCCAAGCTGACGAAATACAAATGAGCAGACTTTAATCAGTCGAAATCTTTCGATGGTCATAAATATTATATGTCCGACACAAGGATTAAGCGCTAATACCCTTACGTTAATACTCTCTGGAGCAGCATACTTAAGCATGTCGATTACGAAGAAAGTACCCGTGTCCTGCAGTAGACTGCTAACGAATGAAGTAAGAAACAAGAAAACACAGAATAAGTTCAGTAGAAAAATAGAAGTATTACTTCCATAACTTGGTTATTTTCTTAACCACAAAACGTAGAAAGATTCATTACAATCTATGATTGACCTACTGATGTACTTAGGTCTACTCACAATGAGAGAAGATTAAGGTTATGACTTAACGTATTGCCGCCACACTGGTCAAGTACGGATTGACTTGCGACATATACAATATCATAAACAACTTGCAGGTATCTATTTATCTCACGATATTCTCCTTCACCGAAATAAGTGATAGATAAATGGTTATATACACATAATTTGAAAAGTAAGAGGTGCGTGCAAGATTCGAACACGAATCTCCCGTGCGGGAGACCCAACTTCTTAACCACTAAGCTTAAATTTACATGAATTTAAGGTAAAGAAACATGTGTAGGTACATGTATGATTATATATGAATGCTGGTGAAATAATCAAAGCAAGGTAAAAGTACATCAAGGAGCGTAACTAGATACACTCTACTTGTTATAATTCTAGAACTGTAACATGTAGAATAACAAATTCGTGAACGTAATTATAACTATAAAACGCAATATGCTGCGGGTACACACTCCTTTAAATTTCGCCACGTAACAAAGTTTGTTTCAAACTGAACATGTTTTGTAATATAAAGAAAAGTATTTATGTATGTTTCTAAAGTTTGGGCGAATTTGTCGGAGTCCGACCTACCTGAACTTTAAAAGTAAAGTTGATATTCAGAGTTGTTTCTGTAAGCATTTCCGCCCATATTTTGTGCATCTATCTTGGGACGTTGGACAAGTTTAAAAACTTAAATTCAAATAAGCTTTATGCTCATAAAAATCTCAGTTTTAGTAAATATAAAAAAATGGTTGAAGCAACCTGCCGAGAACGATGTCTACGTGCCAGATGATATTTACTGAGCATAGGAGTAAAATAAGCCCTGTAATTATAATAAATAAACGTTCACCAATCCAATACGTGACCCGCCTGCCGAGCGAACGGCTCATTAACTCCTAGCCTACGATGTCGTCAATGGGACTAAATTATTTGGTTTCTTATATTATTAATGACCCCTTTGAGTTGTCACTGCTTTTGATGGACAAATAATTTCAATTGAGATTTGGCAAGTTTCTAACCAGCTGCGTATTGAGTAATATTACCATTACTATAATTTATACAAGCTTCCACAAAAACTCTGTCAACGGGGTCAAATTGGTAGTTTAGGTATTTTTTGGAATTACTGTCAGTCTGTCTTGTTGTACATATCAGTATAGTATAATACTTGGTATACTTAATAATTAAGCGAACTAAGAGTCAAAGATAATACATTCATCATTAACCACCGCATAGGGTACTTTCTTGACTGGTAGATACCTGAGGAACAGGCAGGATTTTTAAAGGATACGGGACACTCTCGAACCTTTTATACCAGCTCACCGATTGATCTCAACTTGTTCTTGATAGTATCAATCACCGACTTTGAAGTAATTTGGTGGTGTTTATTATAAAAAAATCCTCAGTAAATGCGAGTTAAATACATGCGTTTGTTCATTCAGCAGTGTAATGTTACTATTATTGTTACATCTAATTATTGCTAACTGCTCAATCACGCTTAGTCGAAGGCCTTTCTAACAGTCATGTATGATTTCGTAAGAATGGGTATTTGTTATACTACGACCGGATTCTATAAGATGTGTGGTATAGTTAGATCTGTCTACGTGACCATCTTTATACGCGGCTATATGTTCCCGGTAACGTGTGTCAAAATTTCTACCCGTTTGACCCACGTAAGGGCAATTTGCAGGCGCTTCTGCAGATCTTCCTGATCGAAAACCAAGTTGTTTTATTGAAATGCTATTATTGTTTTCTAGGTAATTTGGAAGTTTTTTATAAATTCCCGTCTCCAACACTTTAGATAATGAAGATAAAAGGCAAATTGGCCTATAGTTAGAAGGGATAACAGGATCTCCAGCCATTAAATTAAGACAAAAGTCAGATTTTTTGAGTACGTTCGGGACGATCCCCGATGCAAATAGAACTAAGGTTGCAAATGCAAATAAAGTTTCTGTATTTTTTTATTTTTCTTGAATATCAGCTTTTAGATGAAAAGTGTCTCTGTATCTTACACATCTTAAAAGTTCTTTAGTTATTCAAGGTTTTATAATAGTATCAGCATTTCGAGATGTATGCATATATTCATGAAGATTAAGTCCGTTATTGATTACAGATACTAATTCATTTACAGCCACACTCGCATCACCAAGAACAAGAAAGTTTGACCAATCAAATGTTTTAAATATTGCAATAATCCATTGTAGTTTATTTTTAAAGGTGAAATCTGTATTTGATTAACATTTAGTTAAGAATTTTGCGCAACTCAAAGTTATGGGGAAGTGGTCGATTACTACAGGAACACCCTATGACGTGTATATAAGACTTAAGACAGTTTACGCCTCCGGTTGGAAAAGTATGTCCAGGGCCAACCCCATTGTGTGTTGTTAGATTTAAATATTCGTCCGCCCTGGGATCAGTAGTGCGGTTTTTAATATCTAAGTTAATGTCACCAGTAATTGTGATATTAGGGTTCCTACTTAACTTCATAACGTTTTCTAAAGAATTTAAAAGTTATCTATATTTCTAAAAGCCGGAGATCTATTCACCGCTAAATAGAGCGTCAATTTTAATGATTAATCAATTTGCATCGGAAAAGCTTTGCTCAGTAAAATAAACAAATGGTTTCTAGTACGTAAGCAATACATAAGAAGACATAGTAAGTAATACATAAGGCGGAAGCGTAAAAATCGGTGTGGTAGCATCACGCCACCGTTCAGTAAAAAGAAAAATTCAGGCGCGAACCCTAAACGCTACTCGTTATATATTGTAAAGTCATTGAAATTTTTGTTAATACTCCGAATGTTTTGTGTTATCACAGTAACTTGACTTGACTTGATCACCCAGAAACTGTTAACACGGTTCGAATGATTCGGTTTCATAGTTTGGGTACTTTCTATATCCATAACTTGAAGTTTGTATTGTGTAGGATGATAAATATATAGTTTATCTGGTCTGTAAATTTTTATTTTACTTCTTTATTTTTATTCTACAACGATCAATATTGCCAAAGTTAATGGTGTTGTAAGAAGTGATTTACTGTTTTGACTTTCTAATAGTATTAAGTAAGTGTAGTTTTATTTTAACAATTTCTATAAGCAATTGTAACTTACAATTAAATACATACTACTCGTTGACCAATGTAGACCAATGTGACCAAAAACTTTGCCATTAGTGGTCCAGCAAAACATAAAATTGTTATTTCTAACTCCCATGCGTTAAAGTGAAGTTATCTTGTATATGGTAATAAAAATTCGGGTACGAAGATAGAACCTGTATACTTTAAAGACGTCTAGGAAGGAATAGGAATCCAAATGCCAAATCTACTATTCTCTTAAAGCAACGAAACAACATTTACTAAATACACTTTATAAATCAGATTAGGTTCATAAAACATAATGTTACTTACTGTTCGTTTATAATCTACGGAAAGAGTCTTTGCAAAGTTCTCAAGACTTATCTTATTAGATCTACAGTGAGGTCATTGTACTGTGCTGAGAAAGAGAAACACCAAACCAAAAAAAGCAAAATGTATTTTATTACAGTTTATTTGTTCGACATTTTCGATTTACCAGTCGTGGTTTTCTATATTACTCATGAGATTTGGCTTACAAATTAACTGAAAACTATTGGAGTAAAATATACGTTTATATTGCATTTGCATACCAAAATAAAATAGATACCATAAACTAGAGGCGTTGCGAGGTTATTATTATTATTGTGTTATAAAGATACACTCAATTTGCACAACTGAACTTAATTGTTACTTTTAATATAAAACTTTTTATATTTAGTCATTCCTAAAAGTGTGATCATTTAAGTATGATAAGATATTGTAAAATACGTTTTAAGTCTACGACGAAAAAACCATCATAATGATTATATGTTAAAGTTTCTGGTTAACAGCTCTTCTCGATTTGTTCTATTTGATAGTTGTATTTAACGCGACAATTGATCTAATAAACAAGTATTTTTTATTAATCTTCTGACAAAATCTGAATATGGTAATTTAAATTAAAACTCCCCAAAGATAACTTTCCCTTTAGCGGTATAGTTTCATTCTAAGTTTCAACAACACTGAGTGCCATAACGTAAAATGAAATAGCGGCAAGCCCAGATTTCGGATTGAATACGTTATATAAATTATATTTGTCAATCTGAAATAATGTACCTTCCAAGTGGCAAGGCAATTTTTTAGATCCGTGCCGTGGTTCCGAAGATTACCTTCTGCAGTCTCAAAATTCCTTCTCTTTATAAGACAATATTATTGAATATAGTGCAATTGCGATTCAAAACCAACAGGCACTTCAACTTGAATAGTTTTAGTACCCGCGCATTTTTATAATAATTTTTTTTTTAAGTGCCATTCCCTTGAATTCTTTCACGTTTCTTTGTTTAGTATAATTTCATATTTGATTCCACCTTTCAGGAACCCCAAATTCCTTAACCATACACTGACTGACTTGCAACTTCCTCTTGCTGAGTCTTAGTCGTATGTCGTCGTTTGTCGTCGACCGACTGGGGGCCTATTTTAGAGTCTGTGTCGATGGGCCCAATGATACCCCTTTTGTTCGATACATTTATATAATTATATATATATTTAATTTAATTAAATATATATATATATATATATATGTATATTGAATTCAATTACATTATATCAATAGTAGCTGAAATATTTAGTGTTACCCGAAATAATATTAACAGTAAATACATGTATAAAAGATTGTAACAACCTCAATAAATTTCATTTCATAAATGTTAAGTCTATTTAAATATTTTAACTTATGTACATCTATGAATGTCTTCCAAATGCAATCGTATTTTCAAATGTAATTTGAGATTGTATAAAATGACTGAACTGAATGAACAACAGCAGACATTATATACTCATACCTCTTTGCTTAACTATGATTTAAAAAAGCACTTGAGTAATTAATAATACTTTGTTCTAACATTCCTTCATGTGTATATTAAACCGTAAGATACATGGATGTCCGCTTCATGTCATTATCTCAAGCAAGCCTTCGTAATTCGGGTAAGACCGTCATAAACATAAAGGAATTCACTCACTTCAAACACGGAATCTTTTATACAGATTCCACACAAATTTTCCATGATTACAAAATGGTCGTCTAAATCTACCATTCGTTTCTCATTATAATTAGTTAACACAAGTTATTGGTATTGTGAAATTATAAATTGTTGTTATACGTGCCAAGACCCGTGTATCAAGACCCAACACATTTTAATGATGAGAATCGATTTAAGCGAGCCCGGTGCGAATAATCGCTACCCTAATAAACACTGTTCCCCAAAACCAAAACTTGTGTCTTGCCACATGTGATCGCAACCCTTAAAATCAATAATCAGCAATACAGGAATTGGTTTCTATCTCTGATAAGTATTTGTCTCTACAAGATAAAAAAAAGGAAAACTATAGTATGAAAGAGACTAAATTATTAAGTTTGATTGTTGATGCGACCCTACTGCTCTTTATTAAAGTGACAAAGTCTAACGAGCTCTCCCATACAGCCTATCAACGGAAATGTCTAGACAGGTGCGGGATAACCTGGATGAATTGCATTCGTAGATAATAATTATATTTTCTCCTTCTAATACAATAAAATAATTATTATACAAAAATATGCTTTCAGTCTAACACTTTAATAAAAATTTAAATGTTATCATGAAATAAAAATAACTCATTACTTTTACTTAATATTTTTTTACGTTTCAAGCAACGGCAATTTAAAATTTACCAGGTTATGTATTCACGAAATTAAATGAGCGAATACCGTTATTCGCGTGTCTTGCTCCAAAAGAAAATTAATGACGACATTTTTGTTACAATTGCCTATCTTTTTTTTTGTAAAAATTGAATATCATAATAATTGTATGACACAGATAGTCCTAATAATAGACAGCTTGTTGGATTTTGATAGCATTTCGAATGCATAGTGCAGTGTTCGCTTTGCATGTAAAGCTAATAAGTCTTGCTTTAGAGGAAACTGCCAGTTGGAAGATAAAGGAGTCATTGTTTCACTTATACAATGTGATTGTTAGTGTTATAGAATCGAATATTGCTGAGGATATCGATAACATTTCTGAGAATCAGTAGTCGATTGTGTTCTATCGCTGAATAGTATATGCCGTATTTATACGAATTCGAAGTGCGTAGTTGGTTAACTCGGTCAATGAGTTTCGATCCTCCCAAAATGGGCTATGAGAGTGTTAAGCGTGGACTGGGTTTTAAAAGAATTAAAAAAAAAGAGCGTTAAGAGGAATATCTTTTAACGATTCGTCTAATAATTATGTATATGCGAGAAGCACATAAGTGCATATAAATAATAGGTAAATAGTTACCAATTTACTTTTTGGTTTTTTATAAGCTAAATGAAACCTAATTTTATTTCCATTATCCAGAACCTACAGCAATTCTGTCAAATAGAAAATAATTTGATATTACGTCTATGTACTAAATATGTCATGTATGTTTTTTTGTACTTTTGAGGATTATTTTAACTATTATACAATAATTCATTTGTTTGAGATTATCTCGAAAAGTGATGTGTGAAAGTTTTAAGATTAAGGTAATTTTTTTATTGGACCTATGTGGAGACACTAGTTTTTCTTAATATGTATGTAATAATATTTGAAACTTTATATTTTAGGTCTAACTAAGCGCCCTCCACCAAAAGAAAGTACTTGAAAGTAGCTTGGGGGAGAAAGAAACACTTCTCCTTCCTCCTCCTCTTACCAAAATCGATAAATTCAGGATAGGTATCCCCTCCTCCCTTACCAGTTACTTTAAAATTTACATGCAGTAAAACGGACGAATATTGACTGCCGCCCAAAGAGTTCATTCAAATTCAAACTCATTTCATCCATTTAAGTATTTTGTATATACACTTATGTAATAAAAAACCCATACTTAGTCTCTTCATGAAATATATAAAATCACTCAAAGACCAATCTCATAGCAATGACATTGAAATAAAAAGCACTGAATCTTTACTCTGTGTACATGCGTTTATACGAGACATTGAAAACAATTTTAGAAGAAACCGTCACATAGAATGGTTCACAATTCTTAAAAGTATTATTTATTATACTTTCTCCATTAAACGGACTATAATAATTTTGCACAATGAGCTTTTTATATAGATACATATGTGAGGAGAATCCATTTGTTTGAGATTATCTCGAAAAGTTAAATGTGAAAGATTTTAGGTTAAGGTAATTTTTGTGTTGGACCTACGCGGAGACGCTAGTTTTTCTTAAAATGTAATAATATTTGAAAGGCTATATTTTAAGAAGATTTTGTGATACCAATAACTCGTTCATTTTTTAAACAAATTATTTTGTATTATTACTATTATTTTTATATTATTATTCGTTACTAACATTAGATTCGACCAACCATAAAATTAAAAATTAAGCTTGCAATATCCTATTTATTTTAATAGATACATTACAAGCGTTAACTGCAATAGAATATTTACTTAGATATATTAAAAAATCAGTGCATATTTTAAATTCCTATATTCATTAAAAAAATATTCATTCAAGGAAGTCTGGCAAAGGATTTTTAGTTGGCCATGTCTCAGAAAGTTTACGACGCTTTTGTAAAAGAAACGCACATAAGAATAATAAGACCAAACCGCAGTGCTGTTATTTTGCCCTTCACACGTGGCATTTATTACAGTTCAGACTTAGCTTCACACTACATAGTTGCAGTAGTTCCAAAAACCAACAGACAGTTCGCGGGTCACCAACGTGTGTGGCGAGGAGGCGACCTTCATTAATTCTCTCGGCAATCCATATGAGTACAGAAACCTTACAGAGAGACAGTTCTGAATGTTTGAACTGCATACATTGCGCTGTCACTTGCGCTGAACTGATTCGACTACCGTTCGGGTTAACTGAAGGTTACTCTCTGTGCGGTTTACGTACTCACATGTAAACAAACCGCCCGCTGTGTGAGAATGACAACACTCATTTGTTACCCTCCAGCATGTTGTTGCGAGCTCCATACAATCTATTACAGCCCGTCAACATTGCACTGTCGACAGGCTATCACATAGCCCTATGAGTAAAGTGGATAGCGCAATAATTGCCCTATATTCCGCCAATATCAGTGCTACAAAATACGCGTAGTTTATTTTCAATTTTAATGTCAACTTTAACTCTTCATGGGATACTCATTAGTTTATTTCTTCCGGAACTGTTGAGCAAAGTTGACTTTTAATGAGTGTTTGTAAAAACCTACTTCGTGGCAGTAATACGTAATTTCAGTGAAAGTAAGTGCTCCTATCTTTTCCCTCTAGTGAAGCATCTATCTTAAAACTAGAATTTGCCGCTCAATAAATGAACATCTATATCTATGCTAATAATAAAATTCTAACTGATCGCTTTCTGTACATGAACGATATATGAGAAAAAACATTATTACGGATCTTTATTGACGCAATAGAACCCAAAACAATAGTTGTTAGAATTTTTGTCTGTTTGTCTGTGCATTTGTTCCCGCTAATTCCAAAAACGGCTTTACCGACATCGTTCTGGTTTTCACTATGTACTGCAGTAAGCGTCACTTAAAACTTAAAGTTGGTTTTATTGCAATCCGTCCATAAACAAAAAAGTTATGAATTATTATATGTATTTCTAATTCACAGACTGAGAAAAACCCAGAAAAGATTTATGTCTGCATATTTTATATATCTGCATATTATTCTTAGTTACTATTATGAAAAATTTTGATGATGAGATTGAAATAATTAAACGCATTTTTGAAAATTTAACCACGTGAAAATGTCTAATAACTTTTTTATATTTATATCAATTCAAACTATTCACTATCATGCTTTTCAAACCAAAACTTTGGTGTAGTTTTATAAAACTATATATATACTATAGAACTAAAAACTAGCCGTCTTTAAATCCCCTTATCGCTAGGGCTTTTGCCAAAACTAGTGCGGAAATTGGGAAAGTCTCTGAAGACGGCACAACATCATTATGAAAAAACTTTATTCATTTCCAACAATTTGCGAATAGTAATGACAAGAGATTCTTTCACGGCTTTCACCATAAGAATTATTGTGTATAATATATACATTATTAGTTGGTTCAGCAAATATTCTCCAACAAATGTTGCTTAATTCCACAGAGGGACCCAATATTTGTATGCGTGTCCTTGTACCCAAGTCGCATAATTAAAAATATATTTCAACTAAAATAAACATACAATAAATGTTATATCGGTAATGCTTACGGAAACCTCCAAACGGCGCTCTATATTAGTAGGTATTAGTTGCAGTTAAAGGGATTGAATGAAATCAATTACCCACTTCCGTATTAGAAGTTCACTACACTGGATTGTGTTTTATGAAAAAAAAAACTACACTATTGAAAATCCAAACGGTTATTTTCATTATGACTAAATTAAAGCATAAAAATTTATATAAATAATGTTACCTTTTGTATCATATTTCTCTACATATTATTTTTGTAACGTATTTAGGAAAATAGTATAAAAAATACAAAAATTGGTTATTGTTTAAAACGGGTTTTGTTATGACAATATGCAACTACATATGAATTAGAAATATCTAAATTAATATAATACGTACGAGTACTTTTTATAATGCGATGTCTGTCTGACATCGTTAATTGCCCGTTTTGCTGCTATAAGTTCTAGGCGGTAATGAGCCGAGTTGGGTACAACACCCGACATAGATTATACGCTTATATACTCCAGAGGTTAGCGCAAGATACGCGCTTTTACTAACTTAACTGTTTAATAACTAGTTTGAGTTGACTAGGTTGTTTACTGTATTTGATTGCTTAAAATACAATAAATCTAAGCAATCAACTATGTTTTCTAACGCTAATCATAAATACACAGGTACACAGTACTATAGTACTTATATTCTAGAGTATTTTTTTTTGTTTTATCCTAGATGTTGTTTTGTTACAACCACCGCCGTATTTAGGTTGCACTTCGACCAACTAAACTTTAAAAAAGATTCTTGTAAGATAGATAAATATTTTTTGTGGCATTTTTGTAAAATTACTCTTTCTATGTGGCCTTCTATGTGTGTGTGGGGCTTCTTCATTTTTCCAGATAAATTATGAATACATCAAAGCAAGATACCGATTTTTAATGTCACTGTCTCTCAAGGTGATTCCGTTATATTGCTTGCAAAATTCAATTTTCTTTGCAAATTTCAATTACTTTGCAAATTATCTAAAACGTCGTCTGTTAAAAACATGCAATTTGCGGCTATAATAAAAATATATTTCATGAATTGTCATCATCGTTATATTAACTCATATAGTCCCACAGCTGGGCTTGGGTCTCCTATCAGAATTAGCATAAGCACCAAATTTTAATCAATACTCTTGTCTGGGTGATTAAACAATCACAATCAACAATTCCAATTTTTTTATACAAACAGCTGTATCTTCAAAAATAATATTTGAAAACTACATTGTATAATTTTATAATTATTATCTATTTATTATCTCATTGTTTATTAGTCGTGGGCTATAAAATCAAATCACGACGTAAAACAAAGCTACAATTTGCAAAAATATCTAATTTTACATCGGTATTCTTTTAAAACATTCAGCCACTCTTTCTGTTATGTTCGTGTTAAAAATATGAAAGTTATTGTTCTGTGCAATGAGATTTAAATATACCGCGAACATCATATCTGTTATTGATGTGAATTGTTGATTGATCCGGAATGTTTGGTTAGATATCCCCAATTTGTGCTCATTTGTTATTCCGTCGAATCCGTCCGATTGAAAAATGTCAAAGCGGATGATGAACGACGTTCGTTTGGAAATTTAGTGCAGGACAGAGATGTATCCTCGTACCTACGTGCGACGATATTTGAGCGTTTTGCATTCAATTGACAATCTTTGTCGCCTAGGGACTTTGTTTATGGCGCGACACGCGATTTATGTTCAGTTGCTCTGCCCTCGTAATATAGGGACCAGACAACTCTTTGAGTAATGAAATTGAAAAGTAAGACAATAAACTTAGTTTTATAGTTAATTTACGTCTTAAGTAATACTTTCAAACAATATTACTCACGTCTCTAACCAAGCGAATTTCAAATAAGATATTCTATCATAAGAACATTGTAGATACATCTATCAATAATTAAATCCTTTTACTTAGTAAAATTACTTTTTTAGAGTATCGGACATACCGGGGTATCGAATCTTAGGGTGTCCAGGGGCCCTTAGGTACATAAGAATTTGGAGTCCCGTTGAAAAGTAATATATAATTTAAAATATGTATATTAACCTTTCGGGGCCCCCATAAGTTCGAGTCGACAAGGTTGGATCCTGGGCCCCGTGTGTCCTTATGGTAAAACCGGTATTGGCTAATTCCATTGCCAGTCTAGCCCAGGTTGAGCAATTAAATATATATATATATATATACAATTGTGTATGGTCGTAGCTCGCAAAAGTTTGTTTTTTATGAGGTAAAATAGCTCATTCAAGCAAATTATTACTTAAAAAAAAAGTCGTATTACTCTTCTAGTCTATACCATAAAAAGATTTAAGCTCTTAAAAAACTTGTAATTCAACTTATAGATGTTGTTATATAAGATTTTAGCTTAAAACAATCAATCAAGAAAATTTTAGCGGTATTGGGGCGACCTAAAATACTCCCCCCAATCTCGTGCTGCCAATACAGGGTGTCGTATTAGGCGACAGAAGCCAGCTTATTTAGTGGGAGGCCTTCGCGTAAGGGTTATATTACCAGCATTTTTATAAAGTCATGAATATTACTATTGGTATTATAATCTTCCCGTCATGCTTGCATGTCTAACTACCACCCTCCTGCTTGAGTCAGCAGCCAAACCACTCGTCATGTTCCGACTGGGAGCATGATAACCAGTACTTTCTTATTTTTTTCTCATTTCCTGGCCGACAACGCATCAGTTATACCATTGTTTTTGCTGACGTCCATGAGCGACGGTGATCACTTACCATCAGGTAGCCCGTGTACTCGTTTGTTGGCTATTAACTTAAATAAAAATAATGATACAGATGTTTGTATTTTACGGTCCTCTATTTGTCATTTTATTAACGTCCATTAACTAATCTGCTTCTGCTTAAGTAAAAGTGACTGATGTTAGGAAATTAATTTGTAAATGCTCCGGGTAGAAAAAAAGTCTTTTTCTGGCAGACTCGCCTTTATTTAAGTATTTAGCGTAATAAATCTCATTCAATCTCAATGTTGACGGCCTCACGCCCCCATGAATTTGCAATTGCTGATTTGTCCACATCTAGCTACTCGTAAGATAAAATAAGCGCTATTCGATATATAATATTATATATACTTCTACTTGCAGTATTTACTAAAAATTCACAATATTTACTAAAATTACAAGAAATATGGAGAATGTAGCATGGTAGAACGTCCTACTCAAATATTTGTTGTAACCGGCTGTATTAACGACTTTTCATACGTCAAAAAATTTACTTTTATTAACCGTAAAAGTAAAACTTTTTACCAACATAACATAAAAAAATATATTACATTTAGTAGCACATACGACCGTGTTATATGTGTAAATATAAAAAAATATATATATTTTATATGAGACCAACAGTTAAATACCATGCTTTGAATCTTTAAGTTATCACTAGCAACATTCATTGCTCAAACACTTTCGATTTCAGACATAATGGAATATAGATGAGCGTTTTTCGAATGCTTTCAAACCGAGTTGGATTTTTCGAGTGACATCTTTTTCGGAATAAGGCTTGTTATGAATGTATGAATTAGACTTGTTATGAATGTACGAATTAGACTTGTTATGAACCTCCGTGTTGACTGTCACTCAGTTATATTAGTTTTTTTCAATAATTAAGAGGAACCTTTTATTTTTTGGCTGTATTA
The DNA here is from genome assembly GCA_018251895.1 of Agathymus mariae mariae. Taxonomy (NCBI): domain Eukaryota; kingdom Metazoa; phylum Arthropoda; class Insecta; order Lepidoptera; family Hesperiidae; genus Agathymus; species Agathymus mariae. The sequence continues at coordinate 20,826 of DWPT01000834.1, forward strand.
ATATTGTAGTATTGTATTAAAAGGATTTCAGAAGATATTGTTTTACTTCAACCTATTCCGTTAGGACTTACCCATCTGGACCATTTGCCCCAAATAAATGTATTCGTCCACAACTTCAAGAGCAGCACCGTCACAAACTTCACAACAATCGGCACAGGTGTGATTGTCACATGGACATTAGACATGAATTTCATATTCAATTTAAGATGAACCCGCAATGAGGCGCTGTTCAGGACACCTAGCATAGTACTGAAGACCTCCAACGTTTTTGCCAGGATATAATATATTGTAAGCAAATCGAAATTGTATAAGGGGTTCGCTATTGATGTTGAAGCCTAGTTCTTACCACTCTTTCATGTTGAATATTTCTTCCAACACGTCAACCGTGTACATTGAATCTACCTGCAATCGGTTTATGTTCATGCTTTTGCTATATAATCCGACAGACATGGTGGCTGCTCTCTATACACATTATAATACCTCAATATGTTGGCAACTTTACATAATGGCGGACAACGCCATCTGTTGGAGCATCGCAAGCAACTCAACATAAAGGATCTACCG
>DWPT01000835.1:0-21386 GCA_018251895.1 Agathymus mariae mariae
GGTGCAAGTGTGGTTCCAGGTGCAACGTAGCCCTTAATAATGTGTTATCGGAAGGTTGCCTTGCTCTCCTTGTAATACGGATATAGGAAAAGTTATGTGCATACATTTTTAAAGTGCGGAAGCAATTCAAACTATAGTTACTATTAATTCAAAAAATATAATTATAATAAAAAAAAAAAACAGAAATATAAAAATCATCATATCAATCTAAGTTTGCACCAAAATAGCACCTTGGTATCTTTTTTAAGTCTCTAGTGGACACACATACGGTGTTGGGAAGTGGTCACGGTTGCCCACGGCCATCAGTAGCACCGAAGGCATCATCGACACGTTGCCGATCGAAAACTAACCGGGGTCCCGCACCGTTATTACTGGCCCTGCGACTCCGCGACGGAAACGCGCCTGTTACGATGTAATGCCACATTGTTCGATGAACATTTCACATGTACACATATTATTAATTTTACTGCTGACATTAATATTGCCCCGTATATTGTAAAGTATTTTTCTTCGACCGGTTACCTTTGAACGTTCCCCGCATAAAATCTAGATCCGTTTTAGCGATGCAGTTATATCATTTTCATATTTGTGTTTGTTGGTCGAGTCGTAAGGGTGCAACTAGTGATAGTCTTGTGTGGTCACGAGGACGTACCCATTTTCTGTATATGTTTTTGTTAATTTGATTTTGTATAAGTGTATGGGTTGAGTTTATAACGAAGCGGAATATCTAGCCACGTCTAGTTTCGCCGTCACCAACATGTGTGCACGTGATCCTTACTGTTGTGGTAACATAGCACTGACCATTGTACTAATACGTTTTAGATGACTGCGGTTGGTTAATAGCAATCGAATATTTGTTTTAAAATCGTGATGTCCGTCAATGTCATGTCGACCAGTTGAAAATACAAGTTTGAGTGACGTGAAAAAACAATGTAAAACATTTTAAACTATGCTAATCATACCATAACATATCAATGTTATTGATAGTTTGATAGTTGGAAGGTTTACGTGCAATTATATTCATTTATTGTACATGTAATACACAAGTGGTCACGTTGGATCACTCGCAATGTTACTGACATGTAATGTATGTCGATGGTACATCGAAATGAAGCATTGTTGGAGCAATCAAATGTTGAAAATATTCTTGTGAATTGCTGTACGATATATGAGTAGATAAACGAGTAGCGAACACGTGCAACGGTGGCGTAACGTAACGACGACCGCATAGTCAAGTTGGTGACCCTGCCTGCCGAGCGAAGGGGTCCCGGGGTCGATTCCCGGCCGGGGCACACATTTATGTGACAGATGAACATTTGTTCTCGGGTCATGGGTGTTTGTAATGTCATATTTGTGTTTGTCCATGTCACCCGCAACACAGGGAATCCTAGTGCGGGGGTGTGAGTGTGGAAACGTTTATTTATTTATTTAATTACACAACATATTATATTGTTCAGTCAGATATCGATTAGGCGTCACTAGCGACCCCAACATCGACATGTGGTCTCGAAGGAAGGTCGACGTTATTGGTATGTGGATTAGGGTTTAATAGGGCGCATCTATTGCAGACAGTTGCTCGTCGTGCATGCGACAGTGCGTGTGTACGTCCGCCGCGTACTCTGTTGACTACACGGCGACGCCGGCGCCCCTCGTGACGCTTAACGGTACTTTGCAGATGTTTAGTTGTCGTACACTCGTAACGGCGAGTGCTGGGCGCTCGGTCGGGTTGTACGTTGTTTAGAGATTCAATGAAGGTCACACTTTGATTCGGGTAATTACATAAGTTGTGCGGCATATCAAAGTATAGATCTACTTATGAATAGAGTAGTATAATTTATGGAAAACAAAGCACAGAACTACCTTACGGGTGTGTACGGATAAATATTTGAACATGTGAACTACACAATCATATGGTAAGTTCTAAATAAATTTTATTAACTGATTATGAATATAACGTTAACGATGTGTTGCGAAGTAGAAACAACCCATATGACACCATTGTCATTAAACTTCCAACTTTAGTATGCGTTGGCACTTGTTAGCCACTTGCGTCGTTCTTTGGCTCTTGACCTTGACAATAAAGCCGAACAATTTCGTGTTTTAATATTAATACACAGTCAGAGCCTAACATTTTTTAAATGCGATGCAGTTATATGTTATTAGTTCCGCATCACATAGTATATGTATTTGAAAATTCAGTTTGTGAAATTTACTATTATGTTAAGCAAGTTTGAATGTGCCGCCCCACTTGCTTATTGTATCCTTTGTGAAAATAAAATTTGAACCAGTGTTCCGCTAGCCGGCTTAGTCCAAAATTTTTTTGACTTCGATGAGACTGAAAGTATTGCCTAAACCACATACAACCCACCAATCCGCCGGACCACCGGCCTGTAGCCCCCATCGACGCTTAAACAAACATACCAAACAGGGTCGTCAGAGTTGGACGTTGCGACACTAACACGGTGTTGTCTGCTTGTCGCGGGGACATGTTACGCTTTTCACAGTATCTGTGGTAAATTGTTCAGGGTTTTTGTGATTATTTCCTCTTTAAGGCAAAACGTATATGAGCACGTTTAATTGATGAACATTTTAACGGTTACTCCGGTGTGGACCGATAATAAAGGAAATGTTTTTGTCGTTTGTATATATTGTAAATTTATTAAAATAGATGCTAAAGTACGTGCTATGATGTGCGTTAATATGATCATGTATTGACATTTGTGAATAGTTGATTTATGTTAGTCAGCTATTGCCTCGTTGTTATTACATCTAACTACGTGTTTAACTAACATTTGAAAGTGTTCACGTTTGATGATTGCGCTGTTGTGTTATTGTGTCAGCATTATTATCTCTGTAACATGCCGTTTCCTGGTTACAACTAACTTGCTTTGTGTCGGTATTTAATGTGGGTACTTGTACATTTTATGAAAATGTGGGTAGTTGTGTTGGTTCTGTTAATCCGATATTGTTAGATTCGATTTAATTTCGACAATTATGTGAAAAATCGTAATGATAGGGGTGAAATCGTTGTGAAATTATGTTTGCGGGTGTCGGAGCACCGTCGGGCTTGTAGCTGTGGTAAGATTTTCACGCGATGAAAGCTGGACTGGAACGAACACTAAGTATGGGTGAAGGAGGTGTATACTTAACGTTGTTCAGAGATTATTGAAGATAAAATATACGTTCTCTGCGGCTTACTGCAGTTTCTTCTCACATTTGTCAGTTTATTTTTAGAATAATACATATATATATATATATATATTTAGGCATGTTTTATAATTAAGCAATATGTTTAAGGCATCATGAGCTTTATTTCATACATACGAATGATTATCGTGTGCATGACCGTGGTGATGGTGTGTGATGGTCATTTGTATTGTCTTGTTAAGTGTGATCGTCGTCATCTACATGAGTTTTGTGCAAAAATGTGACAAGGATGTGGATATTTTATAATAATCTGGGTAGTATGGTTTTATGACTCCTTGTGGGTCGAGTAATGCATCTTTATAATAAATAATGTTATGCGAAGATAAATGAACCGATCGCATAGACATTTAATGAACTTTACTGTAACGATTTAATTATATTAGGAACTGCTCTTATATATTTTGCAGAACATAAATTCCTTGTTATGTTTTTGTTAGAACGTTTTGTAACCTACTGGACGATGGTACTTAATTAGTTTTATTCTGAGAAATTATATTTTATAAATTCAATTGTTATTTTATTTTGAATTAAACGAGCTACTTATTTATTTACTATGAGGTTAGGCCAAAAAGTTTGTGGAATGGGGAGGAAGAAAAGCAAAACACAAATTGTTTTTCCTGTTCAATATACTCTTCTTTAACCCTAATTTATTTCTCAGATCTATCAATTATTTTTTATACCCTCGAAAATATAATGATGTCTGTTTGTTTTCACAATAAACTGATATTGCAGACATGATCTTTTTTTCTTAATTATTTGTTTAGTTTTAGTAACAAATGTAGTAAATTTGGAAGTCGCAATTGTATAAGGCGGCCGTACCGACATGGTTACCTGCAGAAACAGGACACTTTTCGTAAATTTGCTTACATTTGCCCTTCGAAACTCAAACGCTCCAAAGTTGCCCTTCTATCCCGCTATGGAAATACCCTTTTTATAATCAACGAGCTGGAAACCCTTTGCGTCCAAAAAAGCTGTCTCCATAACTTTTTAAAAAGTGACACCTCAATGGGTGAGCAACACTTTTTGTGTCACTGCATCTGAGAACACGGTGCTTGGGCTTAGCTTTATAATGGTCAACCTAAGTTTTTTCACTCATAACAATCCGGCTCAATATATCATTCTTGTTTTCCCCACAGAGCATTCTCTGCCCACAACACGCGTTACTTATGACATCCTAAATTTCCAGAATGGTTACAGGAGACGAACATTTTTGCGAGCTGTTTCTTTAATCTGAAATCTTCCAATATAAATTCTTTGACTTTTAAACATGTGGTGGCTCTCCTTGCTTTGTCAGGAACTTAATGACAGCACTAAATTCAATTTTCCCCAAAGCCGTAATTTTTTTCATACGAGTAAGTTGCTCTGTCGGTAATGACTCCTCTGAGGTAATGACATAATTACACTCAAATTTGGTGTGAATACTCACAATGAGCACTTAATGATACAATGAGTGTCATATTAGGGACAAATAAATAACCTAGTCTCGCCCCTTGCTATCCCTTTTATTCTGCGAACTTTTTGATCCAATCTCGTAAGCTCGATATATTTTTTTTAAACACGAGAAAACAATCAATATTTGACATGTGACATCTGAAAGGTCGATCTCGTTGAAACTTGTTGATCAACATGGTGAATTAAGAACTTAAGGTGAATGTTATTATGAACGACAATTTTTTAAAGCGTATCGAGTGTAAAATATTGGTAGGTACCATTTTCCACCGCTCACTTAACCAACCATTCGCACCGGGTGACGCTTGGTGCCATCAATTTTACGTGTCGCTTCTCATTGTCTGTTCCGCAGCTGACAACCATCCATCGAATAACACACTAACTTCAGAAAAGGGTGATATCGCGGGGCGGGTGTTCAGGCACCACCGGACAGAATCGTTGCCGGCCGGCTGCCCGTCATTCCGGGAGCCGCTGCGGATCGTGCATACGAGAACGTTCTCGGCTCCGTTGACAGGCGATGAAGTGGATAGAGCGATAGTAGATAAGGCGATGCACTACTCGTCGTGCAAAGCCGTGAATGGGCGTGACGCGACGGACGCGCTCGCGGCGAAGAAGGCGCAGTGGGCGGGGCGGCGAGCGAGCACGGGTGCGCGGCTCTCCAAGTTATCGCCAGCGCATACCAAGAGTATGTATAGCCGAGCATCATTAACCATGCGCCATTGTTATCGCACGGCATACTAATTTTATTTGTTTGGCTTTGTTCTTCGGGGGCTGCCGGGTGTTTATTTTCAGACACCTCGAGCGTTATGCCGATGATTGGTATGCTGTTTTACATTGTAGATGTCTCGCCTGCTGTACGTAGTTACTAAAGCTTTCCATAATGAAACCTGAACGGGGCATGTGAATAACTTTTCAATATATTTATGCCACTTGGGTTACCATTAAGTTTCGGTTCAATATAATCGAGTTACTGTCCCACTCGTCGACAGGAGTCCCGACAAACAAGATGGGTACAACTTATACTTATAATTTTTAATATTTTTAACCTTCATGCGACACTACAATTAGGATATATTTGAGTCTGAAGGGGAACGTTTGTGCAACATATAAAGTTTCTATTGTTCTTCAATCTAGAAACGTAGAGGAAATAACTCATGTTGACAAATGGATTTAGAAGTTTAAAGGGTGAATTACTAGTGCGTGTACGAAGTGAACATGCATAGGCTATCTAACAGTAAGCGTAAAAATTTAGGTATCGAAACGAAGCAGGCGCTTGCTTGATACTTATCCCGTAGTGCATATCATGTTATATCGTCAAAGTTATATTCACAATCACAATATGATTATAACAAAAATTGTAATAATTAAGTTGCGTGATTGTCCCGTGTTATGTATGTACACATGCATGAACCATTGTACGCCATACGTAGTTTACAATTTTATTAAGCTTACTAAGTCAGTAAGACGCTGTTCACTCTTGCCTTCAAAATATATACTCTCAGCAAGCTTAATTTGTCATGTAATTTATGAGAAGCTTGCTAAACAAATTTTAATATTTAAATGTACTCGTTATTAATTTTTAACTTCCCTGCGTGTAAGAAGCGCTGTGTTAATTAATATTAGATATGTGCCTCCACTTGTCTGTTGTGTTAATGCCCACTGAATGATTATGTAGCAACTTCATAACTTTCACTAAAGTATTATTCACGTTCATTTTATGTCAACAAATAACAATTGTTTCTGTTACGTACAAAGTGTACGAAGGATAACGATGTACCTATATTAACGCAAACGAAGCCGTAGTAAATTTGAGATCCTCGGCACCACCTTCGTTTAGGCGACAGGCGACTGACTACTTGTCCTTGCTTCCGGTACACCACAGTGATATTCCAGTGTCATCATTTCGGTGCACATGTAATACAGAATACGTAGCGAAACTGTAGCGTAGACGCAAGTTAATTTGAATTCAAAATTATCGAATCATATAGCTTTTTTCTGAATACACTTATGCACGTCTTGCAAGAAGGTTCTACAGGAGAAGAACGATGAAATGAATGACTTAGTGCGTTGTTTAAATAAACATAAGACGATTGCAAAGTAAGTTTTTAACTTGGCCGTAACCGGTGACGGCGCTGTAACGTCCTGAAGTCCTCGTTATTTATGCATCTGTATCGTAATATCCTTTCGCTACAAGTTGTGCTTTCAAGCGTCGCTGGCAAGTTGCAATAGATAGATCAAGTATCAGTTTTGTAAAATACCGACTCCCGTTAAAGATCACTGACCCATTAGACTACTTTTTGTCTAACGATTGTGTATATCTGAATTTTTCTTTAAATACGTCGCGTCGCCTTATTTGAAAGCAGATGTTGGATTGACCTTGTTATTTTTCCATTCATTCACATTCCCTCTGTAGTAGTGGACTAGCAATATGAGTCTTGACGTTAAAATTACTTTATATGTGGCGTTATTGATTGCTCAGCATCTACAGTCTCTCCCTTCAAAAGGTTGCGTGTACAGAACAGGAGGGAGGGGCGAGCGTGAATGCGTATTAGGTGTAATACATAACACATGCGCGTCGTACGTAACTCTTGTTGTCCAAGACATTGCAAGGTGTCGATGTAGACTTGAATGTATTAAAATCAATAATATAATACACATGTTTCGACATGTATTGCATCGTCCTCCCACAAAGGACTACATAATTATGCACGATGGCTATGGTGTTGGTAGGCGTTGTGGGCTTTGCTTTCGTTATGCGCGTGGCCCGTGTGGGAGGTAGATGCAGTTTATGCGGAGAAGTGTTTTATTAACTGACATTAAAATTTACTTTTACTTTGCCACAAAATTGGTATGACTTTTAAGAGTTACTAGTTGAAACAATGAAAATAATGTTATTATCATATGTTATGGTATCACTTTAAAATTGCAATTTAAAAACATGTACTATTAATTTTTTTGTCATCCTCGGTATTAATAGAAATATAATAATTGAAAAAAAAAAAAACAATTATGTCCACGTTCGTGAATCTACTTACAGTGTCAAATCTCCCCACAGTGTATCGATAGCAAACATACTCTGAACAATAAAGGTATAAACACCATAATAACGTCGGATAAGATCATACCGTGCGTCGGTCGGACGGTGCACCAACGGTCGCTTTGTCCGCAGATGCGGGCCAGCCGCGCAACCGGTCCGACAGCATGCCGTCGCGCTCCACGTACGAGAGCGAGCGTCCGCCGCCGCGGCACGTCGATCTCGCCGGCATCTCAGGTCGGTACAGAGCTGTTACGCTAATACATGGGGTGTTTTCAAATAAAATATTCCAAGTGTGCGTGGGCTGATTGATCATTTGAAACGATGCGCAGCAGCAATAAATACTCTCAAGCATAGTTGGAGCTTATTGTAATAATAAGTCGAAGTGCATCATTAAATTTGATTTTATATATATACTCTATGTGACGGTTAAGTTATGCGGGCAATGATGTCACAGGGTGTTTTGATTAATCAGTTGTTAGTGTTTAGAAACTTAATTAAAGTTGAATAGTGCTTGAAAACATTTTGTACATTATTTATAGGCTCTGGGTCACTTTATGCACGTAAAGCTCTAGTGGCGGCAGGATTCCCCTGGTTGGTTCCACAATACGTAGTAACAGTGACGTAATGTGTGTCATCAGGTTTGGATTCGTCGCGGGATGACATAGACTCTGTGGAGTGGTATGGCACGCCGCGGATACCGGAGGAACCTGACAGCTGTGATATTATTTCAAAGGATTTTATAAAGTAAGATATATTTTGTCTAATGTCACCCATTCCTCTGTGGGCTATTAATACTACGTTCATAAAACTAAGAAAGCCAATGCGTGTTTCAAATTAGTAAATGCTCTCACACACTGGTAACCAAGGCAACTAAACAGCGGCACTTGAAAGGATCGCGACGACGAGCCTTGCATTGTTTTAACTTTACTAAGACATAAATATTTATGATTGATATATATCAATACTCGTATTTTACCAAAATTCTGTTTAAATGTAACTATAACTCTAGAATGATTCACAAAATTTGACACGCACACAGTATGTTGTCGAGCAGTATGACGACGCGCGGCAGCTCGGTGGCGAACTCGCGCACGTCGTCGTTCGGCGCGGACGATCCGGAGGTGGAGCCGCCGCCGCACGGGTACATGCCGATGGCGCCGCGGCACGAGCCGCACGCCACGCTCGTCTCCTCCAGCGGCTCCGTCTACAGCGGCACGCCCTCCACTGACCCCAGGTTTAGGTAAATTCATTTAACGATCTTTGGATTCACTTCTGAATTTCAACCGTGGATTTATCTAAAAGTTTAACGGGTATAGTTAACAAGAGAAGTTTTATTTTGATCAGTAACGGTTGTGTGTAGGTATTGGTTGATGTTTCATAAATTGTAAAAATATTATGACCAGTGTATCGATTTTAGTATGTAAGACATCGTTGTTACATAAATTTAACATGATTTTTATTTACCGTATGGAGTTTATACTTGGATGAGATTATTTAATCGTCGGTAATGGAGTATAACAGTATATTGTAATTGTGCAATCTCATTGCAGCGAATACCAGCTGGAGCCGGCGGTGTCACATATAGCGGAGGAGCGGTCGGCGCGCGCCTACAGTGTGGGATCCCGACCCGGGCCGCGCACGGAGCCGCTGGGTCGCACGCGAGCATACAGCGCGGGCGCGCGCCGCCACACACCGGCTGCCCCCTCTTCGGCGCCTGCGCACTCGCACGCCCATACGCACTCACACGCTCACGCGGCCGATCACATGGAACTGGACTTTTCCGCTAACTCGTCTTCGCCAAAGGTATGCTGAGTAAAGGTGCCGAGATGCCATCACTTGATAAATTTTACATTGTGACACTTGACTTACTACTTGTTATAGCCGATATTCGTGGTCATGTAATATTGCGTATTTCAGGGCTAAGTGTTGTTTGTAGGTGACGGTGGCGCGCACGCCACCCGCGGCTGGATTCGCGGACCCGCGGCGCGTTAATGTGGACGAGTATGTGGACATGTCGCCGCGCAACGCCGGCTACGTGGACATGCGGCCTGGCGAGCCGCCGCCTCCTGCCACCGCTGCCCTCGCCCCGGCCACGCCCGACGGCTATGTCGAAATGTCGTACGGCCGCGCACCCACTCGACCGATCAACATTGCCGCGCCACGCGCTCCGCCACCCGCCCCGGCGTCCTCCTCCCCCGATGATACTCGCCGAAGACGGCAGCCCAGGACTCCCCTAGGATCGCAAACGATCTTTCCGATATCGCTTGATTCGCCAGCCTCACCGCCAGAGCTCGACACGACGGATTTCGAGGAGGATCCCCCCCACCATGCGCTTACCACCGTGCGTGAGATATCGGAGGATGGTAAGCGTAGCCCCGAGGGAAAGCGCTCACCAGATGTGTTCAGACGCAGGTATATATGATGAAATATTTTTATATTTATAATTAAGAAGGGTTTCCGAATAAGAGAATGAAATTTAAATTTGCTTTGAACGTAACTCGGGTCTACTGTTGATTACCACAAGAAGCATTATAATATTGTTAATAACGTATAATGACGCATACAGTATTATGAATACTTCCAATGGCCATAAGCTTGCGATGAACTCATAAACCACAAAAGGAGAACACTTACTATTTTTATTACCATAATAGTATTTCGGACACCTACTAAAAAAAAATATTTTTTATTCGGCAGCCCTGACCGAACGCCAGAGATGGTGACCCCAGAGTCCCGGACGGACGTGTCGTGTTCGCCGCAATATGTGACGCTGGTGCGGTCCGGGGTGCCGATCGCTAAGCCCCCGGACAGCGACGGCGACCCATGCAACAACCCCACGGCCAATAAGACGATCGTTAGACCGCCCGACCACATCGACAACCGAGGTGGGTGCACTCAGTGATCCCGGTGTACAATTTATCGGACCCTAACGGCGACGGCGTATTGGTGATCCCGTTGTACAATATTTAGTAGTTATTTTGGAGATGTCTCTAAGAGAGACAAAGAGAAAAGAGTAGTTAGGTTTTTTTAAGTAATTATCAATAGGTATTAGTATGGAAAATTATACATATCATTGCCTCTGTATTTAGTAAATTGTGTTAACTAAGATGTCTAGAAGGAGGCTTGTTCCTGTTTGACTGTCTGTAATCACTAGAAGAGGGCTAATCTCAGTGAGTTGCGTTCTGCCCGTAGGCTCCCCGGGGCCGGGCGGGGCGAGCGGGGCGAGCGGGTCGGGGTCGCTGCACTACGCGGCGTTGGACCTAGAGCCGCGCAAGCCGCCGGCCGCTCCCACCGTCAGTCTCTACACGCAGATCGACTTCCGGCGTAGCGAGCAGATGCAGGCCGACGCCACCTAGCTACATGCACACACACCCAAACACACAGACACACACACATACACCGATATACATACCTCAACAGATTACTTGGATAAGACGATGCGTATATTTAGCCAAGATTAACCAATTTTGTTCCTAATACGGTTGCTTTTGTTTTGTTTTGGTACTCCATGTAAATCTTTTTCATTGTCTAGTTCAATTAGGTATATAATTTAATAAATAGCCTGTGCATTAACGTTGATAACGCGTATCCGGCCAGGTAGTACACGCAGAGTTAAAAAAACTTGTTTTGCCTACCGTTCGGTCGGCAGCCGATCGTAGCCTCCCTTTAACAAGTGTGTATTATTTCAAGCCGGGTACATTTATATTGTACGATGAACAACCGGATGAACTGATTTATCTATGACCGACCTTAAAAAGGATCTTCATTCTTTTCTGTACGAGGTCGGCTGTCGATGTCAACCGAATGCGGTGTACAGTAACACTACACTGACGTACACGTCCTACGTGAACATATATGGTACCTACCTACAAACGAACGTCGTCCCTTGTGATTACTGCGAGGCGCGTCCACAGTTGATAGTAAATTGTGGAGTCAGGACCGAGTTACGTTTCGGATGTAAATTGTCGCCGTCGTACAATTTACCGAAACTAAAACTTAATACGAGACTTACCGACACCCGCATACAAATGTACAACCGGTACAGGTCGATCGATGTCTCCGTACTACGTCATGAGAGCGGCGCGGTGTCTGAACGGTACCGTCGACGTCACAGTGGCAGTAAAACGTCGATTGCTTGCGATAAATGAAGACGACAACGTTCATGAAAGACGTTTATTTAGTGATCACACGGCGGAGGTCCGTGCGCGTGTCCGACATCAGTGTTGGCTGGGCACTTCGTACGGTGCGGTACCGTCACACCGGTGCATCTTGCGTTAGTGTTCGGTGTCCACGTACGATTACCGTTCTCTGTCACCGTGGGGAGGGTGTCAAAACGCGTCCATAAATATCGTACGCAGTATGTGACGTGTTCAGTCGGAAGGTACGCAGTGGACGAGACGGACTCTTGTCATGAATATATCGGAAGGAGCGCGTCCGGATGTAGCGAAGCAAGGATGGAATGCTCGAAACACGTTTGGATGCAATCGAAAAACCATTCAGCTGTCGGTGCGTACTCCGTATTAACGAGAATGGTGGCATGATTCGTGGGCAAGAGTGTCGGACGTTCTTAGGCCGTCGTCTTGATCCCGTACGTAGCTTGACTATGAACCGGTCATTTCAGTGAATTAATGAAACGGTGCAATTATAGACGAGACGATTTCCGATCTGGAATCCGGCGCTCCGGTCTGGTGTTACATTAGTCGGAACTTACACGCGGGTCCTTGTAACTATCGCCTGTTATATATAGGGTAGGACTTATTAACAAAATGCATTTCTTTTTCCTAAATATCTCGATATTGTGAGTATAGTTTCGTCACTCGTATATTTGATGATTGTTATTGTTTTATAAGTAAATAAATTACCAACATGATATTAAAGAGACGTTTCAAACTATAATAAAATTATACTTACAAGCGAAGAAGACGAATAAGTTAGTCTTTTTGAGACAGCTAAGAAAAAATGGGATATACAGTTGTTATCGTAGGGTAGTTAACAAACAATTGACACGTTGCGCCCCTGTTGTATTAGTGTTAATGTCCTCGTTGATATAACAACATGTTTTACATTACATGTTAGATCTACGCGCGTCTTGATTTGATATTTAAATATGGAGGTGTGGGGTGAACGGGCGGAACGGATACAACGGAAGATTTGTTTAAGGTTTTTAGTGAAAAGGTGTTGCTGTTTCTGAACTGCGATCGTATTGCCCGATAGGTACTGGGGGTGACGTTTACTTTTATTAAAATACTGTAGATGTACGAGTGCTGTGGACGCGAGTGAAAAATGTACATAATATTATTACAAAAAATAATCATGCATTTTTTTAATGTCAAGATGTTATCCGAACTGGTCTTCGTTTTCTTCAATGCTACAGTTCGGTTCATTTTAGTTATTAATAAATCTTATATTACTATTGTTTCTCTCGATGCGTCTTTGCTCCACGATATGGATCAGGGTGGGTGAGTTTATTGACGAATTTCGACAAGTTTATGTCGCAACTGATAAATTGTTGTGGTAATAACATTCTATCGGTCACCTCAAGTATTGTCACCGTACAATGGATATACTTTTGATATCAGACCTCACTCGTAGTATTCCTGCATCTTGGAATGGTTCGTGGACTTCACCACGTCGGAGAATTTGAAATATTCTCCTTTTTAATATCTTTATAAAATCTATCAGTAATTGCAATATTTTACATGATACTGTACATGTATGATGAAATATATAATTGATTTCTCGGCATGTGTAGTGCGCTCTATGTAATCTGTAATGTATGCGTGTGCATGTGTGTGTCAAAATAATTCCAATGTACTCGACGCTCGGGTACCGTCTTATCGTGTTTGTTTTCATCTCACTGTACGGTAAACGGAGTGTCTGCGGCTCGAGGGGTCAGTGTCGTGCGTAGCCTATCGCCGGCGGTGACGCGGGCGACTAACTGCCGTTGAGTCGAGGTGTAGTAGTCCCGTCTTGGGGCGCCGTGCCGGTTTGCCTGTAATATTAAATGTTTCTCCACGTTCCTACCGTGCCCTGTTTACATGATGTTTACAATATTAGTTTACATGAACTTAAATATTTATTGAACAGTGAGATGTATTTTCGATATATAAATATGTTGTTACTTATAATTTTTCAAAACCGCAAAAAATTATGTGCCGCGTTCCTTAACGTATGTACATATCGATTCACCCGTCTGACTAGACTCGATATGTGTCCATACAATGGTACCGGTAAGTTGTACCGTACACTAGTGGGATTGACCGTAACGGACCTTACTGTTGTCCAAACATTAATGAGATATACGTCATCGAGGTTGACAATACTGCAACAGGTAGAATAAATAATAGATGAGTCATATTCTGCAGATGACTCGTATTCCAACAACAACCTTAAGATTATTGAGTAATGCTAAAATAGACGTTGGACCTGCGCCTGCGCCGGTTGTCCCGTCGCCGTCCCGCCGTGGAGTGCCAGAGGTTGTGTTTGTTAAAGAACACCTCGAAAACGGGCCGCGTGATGTGACTTGTTCGTTGACGATTACACGGCTGTAGCGAATCCGACTGACTCACATTGATTAACCTGCGAAGTCGGGGACACGTTTCGGCTGAATGTGATGTAACCGGCCACTGCATCGCGTTACATATTTTGGAAATGAGATTTAATAATTCAATTTTGTCTTAAAACTCACACGTTCGGTATAATATATGGACGTTGTTATTGTGGGTAACGTCTACAGGCCGGTACAGTTGCCGGTCTGCTACTGGATCTGTACGCTATTCATCTGGTTGTCGTGATATCGCGAACACGAGTTACACGCCACTTTAGGTCGAGGTGATCTGGAATTATACACGAGAAAAATAAGGATCCCGGTATCGATTAATATGTGTGGCGTTGAAATGGAGTGCTTACCACAGGTAACAAAGATAAAAGTAGTTTATTGTAAGTAAGAAAATAAAAATATATACATATATGATAATTGAATACATGTAACAAGATGAAATGCAACGGTTGTGAGAGAGGCCTAGAGTACTGGCGACAGTCGACGGACGGACGCCCCGCGCCCGGCGGTGCTGCCCGTTGTGTTCCTAGGTTAGTGCTCCCTATGTATGTACTAGTACGTTGTTCGACTATTGTGCAATTTGTACCGCGCGTTTAGTAAGCTAATTATATAGGTATAATGGTTGAGTTGTATCTACACTGTTATCGTGGACGGTGGACTGGTTGTTGTTGTCGTTGGCGTTGTTGGGTCACAGCGACATGTTTAACGGTCTAACGAGTTGATTCGATTATGGTTTTTTTTTGTACTTTCAAATCAAATTACATATGTTAGGTTTCTCGATGTACACATTTAGAAATTTGCCGACTGCTGCAAATGTTGTAAGTCAAATTGTTTTCTTTTCCCATGCATGATTTTTTATACGAAAGTCAGGGAGGGGTGCCTCTGGGCGTCACCTCGTCACCAGTGATATTTTTTTTATGTTAATTTTAACTTAATGTTAATATTAAGGTGTTTTGCTACGCAGAACAATAACCAGTCGAGCCCATGGACGAATTGCATCCTGAGCTTGCCCTTTATGTTAAGTCTGTTCCCCGGTGCGAACTTGCCCAGTTTTTGTTGCCCAGAAAATTGTAACGATTTGAAAACGCTTACCATTTCGTTTGACGCCGCGGAAGGTTTTTGATCGGTTGTAAAGTAACAGGTTGCGTTTGACGCGGTACTGACGTAGAGTTCGTGCGTTTGACGCTCAATAGAAATGTAATTTCTGATGAAACGTGTTATGTGAATCGGTTGTTTATGTTAAGTTTTTTTTCCTATCATTCGTTTATTTACTTGCTTTAGTTTATTTTTAATTTTAATATCATTATTTAATCGTTAGAATCGGTTCAATAGGACGTATCGATGTTTGTTATACTTTCGTCAAACGAAATTATCCTTGTGGAATTATTATAATTACGTATTATTCCCTTTTTTAAGTTTTATATGTCGTATTTACAATATTTTAAAGATAACCGTTTGTTATTTTAATCTGTACACAAGGTTGTACAGTGAAAAGGTCGACGTATTTAAAGTAAGCGTCGATTTAATTTGTAGATGTACGAATAGTTTTTGTTCGTTCGGCTCGTGTCGGCCCGTGAGTTGATTGAGGTCCGTTTGCATCGCTGTTGTATTTGCCGAATGTTTTAGTCGTTTCGGATGAGGCCCGTGTGCGTGTCTCGGTTCGTGTTCGAATGTAGTTTGGACGAAACAAAAACCTTCTGCCAGCATCGGGTCGTTATAAACTCCTGGCTCAGGCTTCACTACCGCATTACGGCGCTATGTACGTAAACCATGTGTTCAAAACGAAGATGTTTTATTTCATATTACCACTGTTTACAAGAAAATGTATAAATATTTTGCAACGATGTTTAGATTTTAAAAACGTAGATGAACATTATTATTATTATTTATAGTCGGTCGTTCTACTGTGACGGCCGCGCCAGACGTATTTACATGTAGATAGGATTCGTTTCGCTCGTATCGTGTTTCAAGTTTTGCAGTAATAGTCTATTCCGTAAGTAAATCAACATAGATAAATTTATTACAAAAATTATTGTTATAGGATAGAATAGGGAGGGGGGAGGTGGATCAGTTTGCGCCTGCGTTCTAGAAGTTCAATTATACAGAGACACAGACATCCTCGTATATATTGAACGTCGATGTATCCGTCGACCTGCCGCACACAACCCTACATAGACTTAAGCGGATATATCAGTGAAATTAATTAACCTTAGTTGCATGGTGTACCTCCAGTAAGCCCGATGGGAACTAGTCACGAAGGCTCTTCGTGTCCCGCCGTGTCGCGTGCCAACCCCGCCGGCAGTTTCCATCACGTTTATCTTACATAAGTGCAACTATTGTCGTAACCATCCCCCTCGTCACAACTATACGATTATACACACGCATATGTTATTATTACGCGACGCATCCACCGGAAGGAATAAACACAAGTGGATGTCACATTCCGACGTTTAAAGCGATTTCACTAGTCTCGTGTGTTCAAATACTTCCTAATGATAAATAGCTTAATAGTTTGATGGTAAGATGTATACTTCGCCGCGCTCGGAACGTAATAGTGTATCAAGAAGTAATGGGACCTGTGTAACTAATGCCTGACTGAGTTAACACCAAATTTTTTATATAAAAAAAATTGTTATTTATTACGAATTCCCGCACGAGTGTTCACAGAACGAGAAGGGGCTGCATCGTTATTGCATCGGCTCGCGGTTGGAGCCCCTTCTCAGGACGTAAATTACAATGTAACAAAGTAACTAGTTAGCTTTAAAATATGTAACGATGGTAAAGCTTGCGCACGCTCCGTTCCGACAGTCCGATTCGCGCGAGTTTGACGTCCGGGACGGGCCTTGGATCGATATACGGTACGTCGCCGGGACCTACGGAACGGATTAACCGCAGACCACATAATCCACAGAAGCGATCGCACGCGCGCCGCCGCCGCATCCGCTTCTGCGGGTACGTGGTCTGCGGTCGCAATCGACAGCGTCTTTTCATTTTCGACCGTAGATTGATGGTATTTGTATAGAATTCTCTTTTGGGAACGTGCGGAGTCCCAAATGGTTTGAGTAGGTTCGAGTTGTTGATGTAGTTCCGAAATGTGGACAGTGAAAGTTTGTAACTGTATTTCAATGTAGTACAATTTGGTGAAGCCATTGTTTCGTTTGTAAATTACATGATTATTTGTATGTCGCACGCTTAGTTACAACCTGAATTGAATTATTATGGATATTCTATACCGCCGAATGAAATTTTTAATATGTTTTAGTCAATAGCTATTCATCGATTCGATGACTAAGCGTGCGATGCGTTAGAGTGTTTTGCCCTCCGTACGAGTCTCGTGTGTTGTAACTTGTGTATTTCGTCGCTGCAGGCTGAAACTCGCGCGATGCGAAGTGAAACAATATAAAAGATAGTAAATTTTTGTAGATTCCCGTTAAAAGGTTTAAATTAAGGGTTATAATATTGTCTTTTGTGTATCGGGGGAGTGTCTATACATTGATAGTTCTATTAATATTTAGCCAAACTTGATCAAAAGTCGAACTTTGCAATCTATAGGTTTAAATGTTAAAAAAATTGTCGCCTAGCGAGCGTTAATGCAGCGTACGGAGTAAATGTTAGACCGTTTTCAGTCATCAGATGACGTGGTTAGATGATTAGTTAATTTTGAATCGGATAATTTATAACTGAATTTATCTGACACGATCATAAATTAAAATGTTTGACAGTTATTTACATTGTCCTAGAAAATTTATCTCGGAGTTTAGGAAATTAGGTACGATGCCTAGTTGATTTTAAAATAACATGCACTATATAGTAGTGCAGTCTGCAGTCTGCAGCTTGCAACTAGCGGCCTGCAGCGACGTTTAGGTAAGCTAGTGTACGCAGATAGTAGCACCTCGCAGTATGTAACAAGTATAGATGTACATTATGTTAATAATACTATAGTATATACGTTTAATTTTATTCCAATTAGTTGTAACTCGTTTCGAGTTGACGCACGAGATGTAGACACCGACGGTGTGTTGTGGATCGGTGAGAGAATCTCCTTTTAAAATATGCCATCCGACCGTCCGCCATTTTATTTTCACAATACGAAGCAATTTAAGCACAAAATTACCCACGTAATAATATTCACCGCTCCGTCATAAAGGTCACAAACAAAGGATATCATGTAAATTCGAAAGCATATTCTAAAAGGAGCTTTCGGCTTCATTTGCATCGGCGAGAAGCGCGGTTCTCGCATCGAATGCTAGTGTGAATGCGGCCTTAATATATATCGTACGTACGTATGTATGTATGTATGTACACGTACCGAACTCCTCGCTACCGAAGACATGACAAAACGGAGTTCTACGATATCTGTACTAGTCCCATTGCAAGTTAAATAGATGTTGCATAAAAATAATGTTCCTGTAATGGCGTAAAGTAGTGGTGTTTGTAATGTTAATGGTTAGGTTTAATGTGAGGTGTATGAGAGTTGATGTTGCACGGTCGAGGTGGTGGGTAGCGGTCGGCTGTCCCGTGACCGATGCCGCGACACGGCGACACTGCACGGAGGGCGCTCTCGCGCGCGCGCACACACACACACACACACACACACACACACATACACACGCGCGCGCGCGCAATTCGTAGAGCTACACCATGTTTTGTTTTCTGTTGTTGTTGTGACCTGCCTTTGTTTCGTCATTTTAATCATAAAACTATCGCGCAGCTGATGTATGAGAGTGCTCTCTATGCGTTTTCTTCGGTCACCGGCCGTGTCTCGTGTCCGGTGACAGTCGCGAGTCGACACGCACGGTAGCGGACAGCGACGCATTCAAACACGTGTCGCCGCAGTGAGGGTGTTCTGTTGTTTGAGGAAATTATATTTTTTTACAAATGGTGCTACTGTTTTGTGTTTTAGTCAATAATAGCTTGACCGCTCCGGTACTGCCATCGTAGATTATGCGAGGACAGGCGGGCGCGTTGAGAACGCTCCCGCCCATATCACAATTGATCTTAGATTATAGTGAGCATCACTCCACAAACGTATGGTAAATTTAGGTGTATTTTAGCTTTTGTAACTCGCAAATGTTGTTCGTGAGTGGCGTTCGAGCCGTCGTATGTTATAAAGGTCACGGGCACATCGGCTGCGGCCGTATGTTAAAGTCTATTTGAGATTGGAGACGCCTTTAAATTAAAACTGTTTTGAAAAGCATGTTTATGCGCAATGTCGTTTTACAAACATACCCCACTAGTGCGTGTTCACAGCTGTGACAGTGGCGTGGCGTGGCTTGTGCGCGTGGCCTGACGTCACTTCGTCGCCGTCTATCGCGTTGACCTTACGCGTTGCGGTCGATGTTCGAAGTTACGTTTACTGAATTTCTAATTCAAATTTTTTGGTACGTTACACTTTGTTTACTTTCATATTATGATTATATGTAAATAAAAATAAAAGCTTTGGATTTGCGCATTTGTTTCATTTATCGGTTCTTTAATAGATTGCTTCGGTACTGTATTTTACTATATCAGAAAAAAAATACTGCACACACACTTAACCTGAGTTTGAGTTTGTGAGTAGGATAGTGACTTAATAAACTACAATATCATTATTATGTAGTATAAGAGTACTAAAATCTATGTTAAAAGTATAGAGAGTTTATTAATGTACTGATATTTCAGTAATTACGGTTCGATCCTAAATGCATCTTTAACCAGTGCAGCCCCGAAAGCGATATCAATAATTTAATTATATTTTGCATCCAGATTTTCTGCGCCACTATAAAACTTCAATAGTTCATAAATTTAATTGTGATTATGTATTCTGTGTTTGTTATAAAATTCTAACTGATCTCTTTATGTATATGAAGGATATGAGAAAACTATTTTTGGGGGTTTTTATTGACTTACAACATAGTTGTTAGAATTTTCGTCTGTTTGTGCATTTGTGTGCGTCTAACTTACATACGGCTTGACCGATTTCGTGTCTTTCACTAATGTATCGCAGTAAACATCACTTAATATTTAAAGATCGTTTGATTTTAATGAATAAAAAAGGTTTAAATGAATATATTTTTCCAATACACAGAACGAGAACAATCCAATCCTAAAACAATGCGGGCCCTAATTTTCTAAGCGTAAGGCCTAGTTTTTCTAAAGCGAAGCGAAGGCGTTTTGCGTCATTAATAAATTTTAGTTAATTATACGAGGGTCACATTAAAAGTTTTTAGAACTGGCCACTTGTGAACAGTATAATAAAGTAAGTTTGAATTTTGAAAATGGAACCCGTTGCTAATATTATTGAGTATGTATTTTATTCATTTGCCATTTGTTTTTCGTTTTGGTGGCGAATTGAAAATTGTCTGTGTCTCGTAGTATAAATTTAACGCGAGAAAATGTTCGTGCAATAATTTTTTATGATTTTCGATGTCATTTAAGCCAACAAGAAAGTTATTAAGAAATTTAAACGTGGTCGCACTAATCTTACCAATAATACCCACAGAAGAGTGACCTATCAGCAGATTCGGACAAGCTTAGGCATCGGTATGAGTCAAGTGCACAAAATCCTCCGTGAACATTTAGTGGTCAGGAAGCTTTGTGCCAGGTGGATACCTCATAATTTGACCGAGGCTCAAAAATTCCACCGGATTGATTGGTGCCGTGAAATGGTTCTAAGATTTAACGGAGGCGACTCAAATGCTGTATTTGACATACTTACGAGTGACGAAAGTTGGATTTACTGTTATGATCCGGAAACCAAAAGGCAGTCTGCTCAGTGGGTGTTGGGATCTTTCAATAAAACGACGGTTAAGTGGACCGTAATCACTATAATAATGGTGAAATTCGGTACAAGTAACTCCGTACGATACGAATGATGGTGCACGCCATCTCGTCGGCGGCCAGAAGCGAAGTCCTCTGTGACACCGCGCGCCTCGTCCCGCGCTCGAACAGTGGGTGTTTCCTTCCGAAGAGTTGCCACCTAAAGTGAAGAGAGGTCGAAGCGTGGGAAAAAAGATGGTGGCCTCGGTCCTCGGAAGTACAGGTCATTACGCGACAATTATTTTAGAGGATAAAAAAACAGTTACTGCAGAGTGGTACACTAACAAATGTTTACCACTTGTCTTGGAAAAAGTTCGGGAGAAACGAACTCGCAGT
>DWPT01000836.1:0-21385 GCA_018251895.1 Agathymus mariae mariae
TACATTAACAACATTTAGTTACTCATACATTTTCGAGCTAACCTCATTATTCATGACTAATTAATAAATGCTAACACAGGTATCATGTAAGCTTTATTCTCATTAACATTAAATTTGAACAACGATTGCTACTGGCCTATTCGTCATAGTTTTTTTTATATGTCTGCTTACGTGATCGAACCATTTATTTTATAATATTAAAGCATTATCCTTCGTAGTACTTGCGGGTAGTCCGGGAAAAATCGCATAAATAAGATAATAAATATTGTGTAATTCAACACATCTATGAATATATAATTTATTCATAGGTATTTCTTAAAACATAAAAAAATTGCATTTTACATATCTTATTTGTACATATTTTTTATAAAATACAGAACGTCACGACAAAACATTAGTAGTTCGTTGCGTAGTGTACCCAATTGTTTAACAAATAATGAATACGGCTTGTAACAACAAATGACAGCTTCTAATTTCCGCCCACTCTCTTATGTAGAGATACATGTAGCAGAATGTAGGCGGATATTGTTAGCGACTATTGATGGGGCATGACTGTATTGTATTTAACTCAAGGTTAATATAACCTACCATTCGTACGTTATTTTATTTGTCTTTTACAAGACGTAACACTCATTGTCTTGATAACATTGATTTTCTGATTATGTGAAACAAGGAAACAACGTTGATTCAGACATGAGTTTGAAATGGCTGCGGTGCTAAGCCCCAGTTAATACTGAGTTCTTGTTGATATAGAGCACTAGTTCTAATCTCAATAGATATTAGACATGTGTACATTCATAGCTCTTTTTGTCTTTCTACCCCACTAATTTCAGTATATCCCACTATTATGATATGATGAGATCAGTACCAAAATGCCGTGAATCAAATAGACACATAAACTTGATCATGAAACCTATCTTGTACATTTATATATTACGGAGATCAGAGATCAGTGGGTTATACATATTGTTATTATTCCAAAACTTAATGATTTATGAGTGTTTGAATATATGTATATTAGCGAATATTATGACCGCTTACGTGTTTCGTTTGGTACGGTTCTCACGATTGATTTGGTACCAATCCGAGGCCCTTTCACAAGAGCCGATTTATGATGCCGAGTCGAATACGATTGGAACGGACATATTATGTATTCAGCAACATGAATATAAATAAAATATGTTCACTACACAAAAAAACCCAAACGAAACATTAGATTTTTAATACTACTATTTATGTAATGATATGTATGTAATCGATACACATGTATCGATTTCGTGTAAAATTCAATTAAATTCTATTTCCACGTTATTCTCACGCGAGATCGTTTAACGCATATCAGGTGTTTGGCAATTTTCGTGCGATTGCAATAATGGCATCGATTGGTACATACTATGACTATGGCAATTAGTCTACCCTGAATGTTTTGTATGTGGTTATACAATACAATTACATTCCATAAATTTCAAGGTAGACTTAGTTTGTCAAAACAACAAAGGTTAGGACTATTGTCAACGCCGGCTCAAAAGTGTTATAAAATCCAACAATCATTTGGCAACTCTCTATGCATTAAGCAATGGACAATTTATTTCTATCGCATACACAGTCACATTTTTTTAAAAATCGTGTCAAAACACCAAACCTCTGTTATTTTCTAGGGTACTCATTAACGGAAATATAGAGGTTTAAATACGAGATCATTAAGATTTACTGCGTGCTACATAAAAAACTCAAATTTATCGCAGAATTTTTTTAGTGTGTTTCAAGATTCCTGAAAAACTTAGGCATCGGATATGTGATTACGTGACTTACCGTGACCTTAATGCTTAATTATTTTTTAGTGCAAAAATGACATGAGAAAAACAGTTTCGTTTATTGCATTTAAGAAAAATCTTTGAGTGAAACAATTTAAAAGGCAATAATTGTAATGTAAATAATTTAATTTGACCGTTAGTTTATTGCAACATAAACGGCACACTTTTTTGTGTCTGGTTACCTTTAAAGATTTCTCCTCCGACGAGGAAAAAAGATACTTATTTTACTAAAAAATAGGTATATCTCAACAGAGATAACACAACTGTTGCGACAAGAAACGTGTCATTTCCATCACAAAATAATAGATTCGAGACGCTCTACATCACGCAGCCATCGACGTAGTCCAGTAGCATGAGGCTGTACAATTACATACAAATATATTGAATCTTTAAGTCAGTTTGATTCTTTGGGCTCCTGATTAATGTAGGACCCAAACATGGACGGATCCATTAGTTGCCGTCGTGGTGTTAGCTAATTTAATTTACAGCAAACTGTATTCGCCCTGTGAAGCTATTGAGTAAAAAAGTAGTCTACGATTAAAGTACTCCAGCTGGCAGCACACCTGCCGGTAAACGAGCTCCGGTCGATTCCAACCGGAGCAGACTGTTATGTAGTGCATTTTTTATTATTAAGTTTGGTTTTCGTCGGTGTATTGTATCTTCTAGTTACAGTTCTTTCAGTCACCGAGGCTGGTAAATTTTTCTTTTAAATATTAAAAACCATTCCATTCTTCAAAAGAATATTAAGAATTCGCTGTGCCGCTTGTCTAAAAAGTTATCAAAAGTCTTTAAATTATGTGATTTTTAATTATATTTATTCAAATAAGTGTAAAATAATTATTGTTAAAATGAAGACATTCGCTGTGTAACATTAAATGTATGGCAGTTTATATTGAATACTTAGTTACTTGTTTACTTGTTTAGTGACCATAGACAAACAGAAGGGCAGTGTCTCAATGATAACAAATCTAAATAAATAATTTTAGTGAAGGATTAAATTAATTATTTAATATTAGATATTTTATTTTGTAGGTGTAGATTGTCAATACAAGCAACTTGGAACTAAATGACTGGTATTTTAAACTTCCATATTTCAATTTATTTGAAACTAGCCACCCGCCGAGAAAATAAGAATATATTTAGTAGATACATAATAATTATTTTAAGACAGTCTCAATCACTAATGGTTGAGGCTGTGTGTTGTCTGTGTTCGTTAAGTTAGAATTCATACTAACTAAGTTTTTCATTGAATAGATCAGCGGCTGCGTTTTTGATTAAGATATCAATGCAAAATGCCATCCACTATTAAAATTACTATTAATATTAACAATAAACAATAATTTTGCCGAAATTGAATTAGATATGTATTATAGAACATATAAAATATGTTACTTACTGCACATTAGTAACTTGCCAATTGTTTTCAACGTAAAATTACGATTCCAACGTGCCTTTATTTACTCTCAATATAACCATTGATTAAACAAAAGGGAGTTCTAGACATCGTAAACTCTATTTTGTACATCTCGCCCTCCCCGTTATCACTGTTGAAACGATAACACGCTACGCGATGAAATTGGCAAAAAAAAATCAATTTTACTGCTGCCATTGTAAGTAGCAAAAGCAATCAGTGATCATAGCACCACTGACACTTATTTCACCGTTCACCCCAGAGAGATGAGTGAAAGCAGCTGTCCGGCCGGTCAGGTGTAACGGACGCCGGCTTTCGACCGTCGACGCCTCGACTTGCGCAATATTAGACAATGAACGGGGGCTCCCCGACTACTAACATATGTGGATCAATTGATGTGGAGAAATAAAAATGCTCTTTTCTTGGCATGTACAAAATAGACCCTAATTTCATAGCCATCCATTTGATGTTATACTGTATGGCATCGTACAATAACGCAATTACAGACAAGCCAAAAATAAGAATACAAAAAAAATATATATATCAAAACTAGCGGCTGTCCGACTTCGTTCGAGTTGGACTATTAAATGATTATTTAAAAAATCATACTTTTTGGAATGATTAAACATCAATAGGTTTACTGATCATTTATATAGCCTATTATCTGTGCAATCACGAGTTCTCACTACACACCATTTGTCATTGAGATCGGTCAAGCCGTTTTATTTACAGTTTTAACTCTATTAATATTGTTTTAACTTTGATGCTGCTTTAAGTTACAAATAAAGATTTCTTCATCTTTGCATTGAATTAACGGTAATAAGAACTGAAATTATTAATTAAACTAGAAACTTGAGTACAATCATCAACATCAATGTTACTGTGAACCTGTTGAGTTAATTAAAGTAATTCGCTTTGCGTAATATTTATGGCGTAAATCTAGAAGAGATTTGAATTGAGACCTTGTAATACTAGAAACTTAAGCGTGTCGTTAACACGCCCAAAAACTAATGCCAGGATATGGAGATGGATAAATAATCTTCGGCTACGTTTGCAGCATATGTACGTACATAAGAACTGAGTATCACAAGCAATTTCTCCTGCCAGAGACTAACTAGCTCAGTATATATATATATATGAAAAACCGATTAATTTAGATGTTCAATACCATAACAACATTCGTTACGGCAACCGTAAGTCCTTTCAACGGATGGCTAGCGTCGCGTACGAGAGCATAGCTCGCTCTCTTTATCTCTGTCTACTATTTCTTATGAATGGAAATGAAATGCGCGCCGATCGTAAAAAACTAGTTACGTTTATTCTGGCTAACACAGAGTACATTACCGTCCCTGTCCCTCGAACAATCACCGTATTTTGAATAGATGTTAGCTTAAACACCGCCTGTGTTAAGGCGAACGTCAGAGTGAGAAAAGTGTACAACTTATTTTTCTCGATAGTTTTTTTACACACACAAAACCTCGGTCCGCTAAACCTTTTACCGTTAGAAATGCGCTTTATAATGCCAAATGGCATAACGGTATGCTTTTAATTTCCTCATGTCCGAAATAATAATTAGGGGTGATATAAAACGAAAGTTCTGTGGACAGGTTTTGAAAATGGTATGGGATTTAAATTAATTTTATTTAATCGTGAACCACCTAGCTACTTCTTACGTCTGTGGTGGCAACGCAACCTTACTGGTCCGAAACATACGGCGCCCGTCGCCGAATGCATAAACGCAATCCGTGGGAACATCTTTGAATCATAAGAACAATTGCATCTCTCTGCGAGAACCAATGCATTTACAGAATAAACAATTTTCGAGCACAATTACCAATCAAAATAAGTGATTCTTAACGTTTACGGCACTTAACGCTATTAAGCTTTCCAACAGATTTAACCTTTGTGTTTGATTAGAACTGAAGCCAAATTGCACAACCAAATCATTCAGGCATTGTACATCAGTGGGTAGTGACCTAGCCTGCTGAGCGATGGAGCTCAGGTTCAATTCCCTGTCGGGGCAGACATTTTATTTGTTCGGCGTGGTTGTTTGAGATAAAATATCTAATTTCTGTGTGTCCATGCCACTCCCAACACAGAACATCTTAATGTTTATTAAACACATTTTTAAAGCAACAGCCAGTAAACAAATAAACAAGCTACGTATTGATTTGTGATCTCCGCTTCATATTTAAATAATTATTTACTAAAGCCGTCAACAATGCATTGACGGTCATAAACGAAGGGAGTAACTTGGTTATTTTATTAAAAATCAATTATAGTTACTTTATCATTCGATTTGACGGAATGTTAATATATGGTGGCAATAGGCAACAAGACTATACCACGAGGCTTTATGCTGTACAAAATTGTTTATATCCAGGGTTAGCCGACACCGTAATTGTAACAATATACCAACACAGAGTAAAATTTACCGATACAGATTAACATACCGACACAAAGTATAAATATACCGATATTGAGTAACAATATACCAATGCAGAGTAACAATATACCGACACAAATCGCTACGTTTTCTAAAAGCGTGTTATTAATATAAGTTCCAACACTATTAACTGATGGATTTAACAGAAGCATGTGACGCTATCTGTGAACAAGGCCGTTATCCGTGGGAACGATCGTTGGCTCAGGTTCTAACGTTGTTTGAATGCCTTTGAACTAGTATTTGCTATTAAAATGGATGATAGTATATTACGATTTTTAACATGTTAGAAAGTTAGTTTAGAAAGCTTTGGCAGTGAATATTGTTTAATATAATATTTTTAACACAATTTAACATATGTGTATGTTTAATAATTTATATATCTATATTATAAAATATTAGGAACGTACACCTAAGTGCAATTTTTTAATAAAGATTGTTTTGGTAAAAAGTCACTTATGACAAAGGATGATTTCATGCTAAACTAAGCACAATTGGTCCGGTTACGTTATGTTGGGGACTTAGATAATATTATATGCAAGCCATAGTAAAAAAATCGTTAACGTTTTTACGATCGCGTGCCGCGTTCACTTATTGTATATTTAAAACTGAATTATTTTATTCGAATGGCATTAAACTATTTAAAATAAGAGCATGGGCCACTGATCTTAAATTTTTATTAGCTAATTGCGTCAGTTACATGACAATGGATTAATCTGATATGTGAAATAAAAGTATTATTTAAGCCTGAGCACAGTAATGGCGCTCACAGCTCACACTCACACTCTCGCTGATCACATTCGTTTGCTCAATTCGTTCCCACTCGATACGTTTCTTAACTATCGATAGTTGGCAACTAAGGTGCTGCTTACAATTTCTCCCATTTCAGTATAATTTTTACTGGAGTTTATTGTAAGACCTTCCTTCGCATTAATAAAACATTTTGGATTATTTAAATTTTGACCAGATTTCACAAATGCTCGAGATGCAATATGAGGTAAATTGGGCCAGCGTCGTACCAAGGACGAAGGTGACACAAAGACACCTGCTTTGATGAACCAGCGGAGAACTATTGCAATATATTACATAGTTTCAATATTGGCTCACTTTTTGTGTAATATTGTAAAATATTTCATTTCAATTGGCTTCTTAATGATTTTACTGAACTCTATGCTACCATTAAAAAAGAAACAGGTCAGTTTTCACCGACGACGAATATAAAAAAAATGTTTGAGTGACCTACACGTCTATAACGCTGCATTAGCATTCCATACATTATTTTATTCGGCATCACAAACAACTAAGAGTCTAACAAACATTTATCTATCATAAATTTACACTGGTCAGTGTCGAAGCTGAGTCCTCTCGGTTGTTGGTGGTAACTAATTGTATATTTGTGTGACACCTGCGATTCAAAGATACTATTGAGGACACTGGTACTAGAGGTGTGTCGGTATTACAATGAAATATATATATATATTTTTTGAGTTTAGCTAAAAAAAATCAGTTGCTAACGTTTTTTATTCTAAGAACTGTAATATCTACATTTATTGCATTTAATAATAGATAGCCCAGTGATTTACACGTCGATATCTCGCACGTGAATTGATCATCACTTCGGTGAGTAAATCTGCTTATCTGAAAGTTCTCCATGATCTTTATCTTTAGAGATAATCTCTAGAATAATAAAATAATCTCTAGAGATGCGTGAAATCTGTCAGTCAGCATCGTGGTGGATTAGGATTATAATAAGTTCCTCATTGAGGAAACCCGAGCTTAACAGTGGTACAATTATGGTTTGTAATGACGAAGAGATAACGCGTACATACTTATGTAATTATTTGAATTGATTAAAACCTAGTATAAGGAGTGTGCGTGATTGTGTCATTATATTTTTCTTTTTTAATAAAAATATATTTCAATGGAAAACATGATTTAAAAAACGCCATTTTAGACATTCTGGTAAATAAGTAGAAAATTCGTTGAAAAAATCGTTGTTACAACAAGAGCGTGAGAATCACGTAATAATAGGGCTAAAAGACATTTCAAAATGGATCATTTTCCCACGACATTAATTCGACACGAGTCTAAATTGTCATATAATGCTGACATTGAAGATTTTGAAATGTAGTTTCTTTTAATAAAAACCGTTACCTGCCTAACATACTATTTGCAACTATCTGAGTCTCGCATTTTATAATTAATTAATACTGCTCTCCCTTCTAGTGAGCGGGTATGCAGGACTCCTCTATACTGGTGTCAGACTAAACCATAATGTAAAAATCGGGTAAATATAACATGGCAGTTGACGTAATAGACATCGACAAAAATATTTAATTACGCAAGGAAAAATAGGGGCGCCGTGAGATCTTTTAAAAAAATCGAACCTTTACTCTTGTACGTAAAAAAAATGTTAAGACATAAGTATTTCATATGCATAAGTCTTGTATTTAGCTCTTTTAAATAAAGGTATATTTAATAACACAGAAACTAATGTGCTAATGGTTGTTTTCGCCTATCAGCTCGCAACCTGATATGATGGGCTACCGTCAATGGGTTGATATGTTGAGAAATGTTGATACTTAGGTACATTGTTTGCTGGACCGCTCTGGGGATCAAAAAATGAACATATGCGGCCTTTATAGCACCAAAAACAAAGGAATGTCTGATTGGATTATGATACGGTAGCGTTAAAGGTATCAATTATAAATATCGTTTTACAGGAACTCTACGTATTTGACCAGAGCAGCCACATAAAAATAATATTCATATACATAATATTAAGAAGATAGCAGTGAACTCGCTCATTCCTTTTTATTAGACTTCTCCATATGACTTAACTTAAAACATTCAGGTATGCAGATTACCACACGATATTTTTATTCTCCATATCATTATCATCAAATTCTTATATGTACGTACATATTTATGTCAAAATAAAAACAATTTTTTTTTCACACATAATCCATAAGTATTAGTATCCATAAGTCGAGTATTAGTTGATTAAAAATGAATATTCTGTAGTTAGTTAAAAATAATTATCTCTTTAAAGCGTCTACGGCTCGTTCCACGTCAGCATTAGCGGCGTCGTCAGCAACGCGTCGTCCGTTCCGAGTGGCCAGCCGCCGTCGGCCGGCGTCCTCCACCAGCGTGTCCACCACCACCACCAGCACCACCACTACCGCCCAGCCGACTATTGACCTGGGAAGCGAGGAACTGCTGCAAGATATCGTCGACATAGGAGATACTGGTCAGAAATTAGGTTCATTAACAATCCATTTAGATCCCCTACATGCATCTTTCCCTGTAATAAATAGAATTGTAAATGTAGCTTACCTCACCACGCTGCTCTAATGCAGATTTGTGGATTCCTGTGGAGTATCAGAATTTCTTAAGCCACACAAAAGCCTCTAACAATATTCCACGTATGCTAAATGACATTTCTAAAGATAAAAACCTCGGTTTAGTACTGAACTTACGCTTCAAAGCATAGAAACGATCTAGAAATTTTGAAGAGAAGTAGAACTACAGAAGTTGCTCCCTCAAATTGACCCAATAGTGAAATAAAATGAAAAATTAAAACGACTTTAAAATCAAAAACAAAACTGTATTTAAAAACAAAAAATGAAATATTTTATAAATGCACTACATACTGAAATGTCTGAAAGTGATGACAATATAGTCGGTAGATACACTGAGTTAAATACTGCCTGAACGCGCTATTGTTATTTAATAAGGTGTATAAATCGTTTAGAATTGTTGTGTTTCAAGCTTGGCACTGACTTAAAACATGACAATATCTAGAGCGAATTAAAACGACAGTATGTAGCGCATACGAGGGTCGCACTGAAAATTCTTATAAAATCAAAAATGAGGAAACTAGCAAGTTATTATTGTTATTGCTGCATAAGATGGAACCTAATATAAAGTAAATTTTACAGATTCAATCGAAGACCCAACCTTAACTACTGCCTCTCCGCGAAGTACCGCCAAGGTGACGCGGCGTCCACTGGTCGCTCTAACTGATGATGACCAGAACCCCTCGGCCACCAACGAGGACGAAAGAAAGAGACAGAGCAAGAAGTACAGCGCTACTTTCAAGCAAAACCAACTGGAACTAGCTCTGAGAGGAAAGATCGGAAATGAAGACACCACAGATGCGACAACCGAAGGAAAGACAACCGTAGATGGTGAGGGGACTTACTGTTTTGAAATTGATTTCTAAGATCTACCATCATTAAATCTGTAAATATTATTATCAGTAAATTTAACTTTAACTATCCCCAAAACATCATATAGCAAAACCTCATTAGTTCTATGGAACAAATTAAGTTTGTGGGGTGTAGAATGTGTATGTAGTTTTAAATACAATGAGTAATTTGTTCTGAAAGGGTAACAGGTGCATCAGGGATAAGTAAACTATTATACTCTTGAGCCATTTAGCGTCATTTTACCCTCCTCAGGTGCGAAAAGACCCATGGCATGCGTGATGTCATCGAATGTATTAAGGATATGATACACTCAATGTTCGGTTTTTTATTGTATTAAGTGAACCCGCTGTATACACTACTAAATTACATTATAAACACATTAGTATGAAATTTCCTGACCGTATTTTATAGACAGGAAATACGAATGTAACAAGAATAGAGTAGTTAGCAAGTACGAATTCGAATTTTAAAATGTATAAAGATGAGGTATAGATGTTGATACATTGATGATGATAAATTTGTTGTAGACATCAGCGCAGAAACAGCCGTGGCACTGGCTGCTCACCAGCTGCTCGCTGCGCCGGTGCCCATTATACCCGATTACGACGCCGTCAAACCCACCAAGAAGACCGCGCCTCAAACTACCGTCGAATACAAATACACGAGCCCCGAATACACCGAGGATTACAAGATACAGACATATACCGAAGAATACACAAATACGCCATCTTACAACACAGAATACGGACAAACAACGGGTGCTTTCACGGGAGGCAATAAGAAACCTACTGTAACAGATATCTTCGCTAGAGTGTCACGGCCAGGATACTCGACAAACTTATTGAATCCCACTATATCTGGTCTGCAGAACGTAGGAGTGGACGGTTCCACCGCGCGGTACACCGGTCTCACCGACACCAACGCACCGACTACTTACGAATACACCACCCGAGTCCGACCTGGATACACCGCAAACTTACTCACACCGACCGTTTCCGGAGTTATCATAAACGTGGGCGAAGACACATCGACTCGATACACCGGCACAGATAGGGAAATCCCATCGACTTTCCCAACCGTCTTCACCAGTAAAATATCGAAGCCTTCCGGTTTCACTGCACCTGTCACCACGCCCACAAACGTTAGGGACAGGTCGACGACGAGATACCAAGTCACGGGCGAGAGTCTGAGTCCGTCCACTGGGAGATACCAGAAGACGAGCGCCCCCATCCCAGTGCTAGTAGATTTCGGCCACTCAACTGACGGCTACAGCCCCAGCCAGGAGCCTTCGTACTTCACTAGAGAGTATCTCCTCGAATCGCCAGTCACTAAGGCCTACGATGGTAAGTAATAATGAATCGACTTTGTTTTCAATCAGGCAGAATAAGCACTGGTCGCTGCTTCATTGCACGTTGGTGGAACTACGCAAGATATATATAAATATTTAAATATTTTTCGCTCCTTAGATATACGAGGAACAGCCGCGAGCACCAAACAACTTTCTTTTTATTGCCACTTTTACTTTGACGTTTCAGCTTACGTGGATATTTAAATCAGATCGTTAAATATATTTTTTATGCATGTCCTGCTGAATCGCTCGACAAATACCATCCTAAGTTTACATTGAATGTTACATTACGTAATAGTTGAAATAAATTCATGTTACCAGTAACAACAAGGCGTGATTTATTCATCAATCCATCATACACGTCATTCGATCTCTCCAGTCAATCGATCAAAGCAGATAACGGTTAGATCAGTTCATTTAAATGTGAAATATGGCCACTGAGATCCATGTATAGTGTTCCCGTATTATATTAACAGTGCAGTAACGTCCCCATATACCCACTACATGCCGACCGCTTCTTGTCTACCATGATACGACAACAAAATATTCCCCAAATATTTCCTCCACCGTATTAATGTTGTTCGCTACCAACTCTTAACGATTATTACAGTTATTACTGCAAGTTCTCCAGTTATTGGAAGGTACATCTCACTTGACGATGGACTCTGTTTAAATGTTATATCATCATGGAAGTTTTAATTGTTTGATGTACTCGTTTTTGTATTTTATACCGATATTTTGACCCAGTTAGACATATAGACACACAAACATGAACGGTCAGATGACACTTGCAGTCTGCCGACTCTGTCTTACAGTAACCATGGTACGTGTACCATATAATTGTGTAGACCAATCACCATCACGCGTAATTTTTAAACCCAATAAATGAACTACTGATGTCTGTTTTCACTTCCGATACATGCGCCTTTACAGACGAATACCAATACCTGTCCCCGATAACATCGCCTCAAACCACACCCAAAATATCAGCGACGAAACCGCCAAAGAAGAAGACCGTGTACCGCAAGATTTCCACCACCCAGCGGCCGACGACACCGACGCTCCCCGACACCACGACTACGACCCTAAAACCTCGGCGGGTGGTCACTAGGAAACCCTTCCAGAAGATCCAGAAAACGCGGGTGAAGGACGAGAACAGGACTTACAGGCCGATAGCCAACTACGATTATTACGACGACAGCAACGAGAAAATGGCCGACAAATATGACGAGGGCACTAAAGTGGTGCTCCACGGGAAAGGTCAGTAAAAGGCGCAGGCTAAAACTGTCGCTAACAACGATGCTTGATTGTACTCCAAATGCAGCCGTCAGAAAGGTTGTTACGTAAGTTAACTATGTACAAGAGTCGGAATTATTGTTGAAATGGTATTTTCTAGACAACCTTCAAATTAATATGTTCACACTCACACTCCCTACGTAACGATACGTACCGAAATTACTTCATAATTGTCGAGGAATCAAAGCTGATATTTGAGGGTGGACATGTGGGGGGGTCACTACCGACACCACCAAGCTATAGTTGTCCACGATAAAAACTCTATCATCATACAAATTTTCATCCAACAATATAATAGACCATCACAAAAGTATTCAAAGTGTATACAGACTAAGCGGTGATGGCCAGTGAATATCTGTTGGCATGGTATAACATTCCACTCTATCTCTCTTTCTCTCTGTCCATCATACCAATAGTAAAATAATCATATACACACACATAACACCAGCTAATTCTTCCAGACTCGATCGAATGTTTGGATATCGGCAACTTCCCGCATCCCACGTCGTGCAAGAAGTTCATCTCGTGTGCGCGTATCGATAACGGGTCGCTGCTGGGCTGGGAGTACGTGTGTCCCAAGGGGCTGTCCTTCGATCCCGTGGGCGGTATCTGCAACTGGGCGGCTGGACTCGGCTGCGGCGAGAAGGACATCTGATCGGTCCTGACTACTTTGAGCTGATTGGTAACCCACACAGCTCAGAAACTTTATCAAAATCATATTAAACCACTTCTGATTTCATGGTGACATCGTGGTGATATGTCTTATTTGTCATTATCATTTGATCTCACCGTGGAACTAGCAGTGAATTTAATCTGTGAGATTCGAGAATTCCTATGCTAGATATAAATTCTGCATCAATAAGCTGTTCTATTCGGGATAACACTATATGACCACCACTCGAGGACTTGATTATGATCAGGATGACCAGATATATTTACTTTTGCCTGAAAAATTTTGTGGAGCAAACAGTTATTATTTTGTGCCTAATGGATGGCCATGGCTAGTTTTGAATTTCAATTCTGGCTTCCATTTTACTTCAAAATTTTCAATGTTCAACTGCTTTAAGACGAAGTCTTACCCGAGTCCTCACAAATATAAAACTTTTACATTGTTTAAGTCTACGGATAATCAACATTAAGTCAGTCTCATTTGGTCTATAATTCAGCCAATATTGGCAATAGTATTTAATAAGTGTATCACTTTAAATATATTTATATGATCGCAGGGACATTTCAAGGAAGGCCATCAACGTTACGTAGTTCGGAAGATTTCGAATTTAAATTGAAAAAAAAAAAAAAATGTATTCCTTAAAAACACCTATTTGTCAATGTTTTTGACCATATTACCGACTTAGTAACAATAACTCCAGCAGAGAGAACGTGCGAACAGAACCAGTATACTAAATGGGCTCACTACGACCGCACTGAACTGAGCTGTCGCAACGTGCGATTCCCGTGCGTGCAGTGAAACCGATGACTTGGGAGCTTTTTTACTAAGTTCATACATATTAAAAAAATGCATAGATATTTTAGAATATATGTCGTAAGTTCCAAATATCTCGCATTTTAATACTCGTATGCCTACATTATCATAAAAGACAATAAATTTATCTTATGACAGCCCCAATAAACTGCATGAATTATTATCCAAAATGAAATATTTATTTTGATCCCAAACGGTCGCATTGTAGTGTCACATTATAATGACGTTATGTATGTTATAAAAATAACATAGAACCATTTAATATCTTCTACTGTACATATTATATGGTTACGTATGTTGTTATAAAATATAGCCCCGTGGTTGTCGTAAAAATATTTTTTTTTTCTAAAATGTTCGGTTCGTCGCGTTAGTTATTTTAAAATGTGTTTCCATACCAATTTTTTTTGAAAGGCTTTTATGTCTACATGTCAACTGGCCAACTAAAATATATAATAATAATTATTAGAAAAGCTTCCAATCATCGACCACATCTAAATCCACTGCATAAGTTTCCGCAAAATTCTCCTTAAATTAATTTCCTCTGTATGTTTGACTAATACTATGTAACATTGATTAAATAACTATGGAAAACCGTCATAGTTATTAAAAATATATCGCTTCTAGTGAAACGACTGCGAAAGAGGTATTTTGTGATATCTTCGTCAACGCCTCGTGTGTCTATTGTACTACATAGATACACAGACCCGACATTACTCTATGTCCATCTGTATAGGACACATATATCAGACTAATGTCCGCGAAAACGAGACAATACTCATTATTTATTTTAATTACTTTATTATTAAGTCAAGCTACATAACAACTTATATTTTTTTACAACAACTACAATTTTAATATTTTTTATACATTTAAGTTAAATAGTTTTAAATCAAAATATTGTTTCTGTACATTCCTGTTTTATAAACTGTATCTCGTATTACTTTATTTTAAATCTGTTTAGTGCTATGGACTTCACTGCCATTTTTTACTTTTATACTTTTAATATGAATGCAGAGAAAAAATAAAGGCATGAATAATATTACTATCAAGTATAAGAAACTTACTTGGCGCGCGATTCGAACGCCATTTTAATTGGTTACTAGTAATATAGGAAATTATTTCAAAATGTGCCTTAATTATTATACAATTCTAGTGTTTAAGATTATTTTTTATGTGACTAGACGGATAAATTATTTTTATTAAAAAATACGTCTCTGATTTTCAATCCTAATTCCAACTTAACATGTTTCTGAACACGCTTCACCTTCCAAAACAAATATTGAGTACATATTTTGTTTTAAAAAATAGTTCCTGATAAATATACCAAATAGTTCTAATACAATTGATACAAATTATTAAGGAAAAATAATAAACACGTTCAAGTAATTATTTATAAAGTACAATTGTGTTGGCTTTCATCGGGTCATCATAACCAGTTGATAGTGACCCCGCCTGCCGAGCGATACGCGAGTTGCCCATTGGGACTTTTAAGCGACGCATTAAAATACAGCTTATAGGGCAAAGGAAACTATAGTATAGATGAAGGTATTAATGACAAGGACGCCTGGAAATAATAGTGTCGAAACCGGTTCCGCAGAGGTTGAAACTTTTGTAATTACCGTGTTGTTTAAAAGATGTGCCGAGGAGTTTCTTTCACAGTTTCTTCTCCTCGACGTTAGAGCACCTTTTCGAAACGGTAGTAGAAGCAAAAAATATGTGTATTTACAGAATACCTACATAATTAAATGATTTTAACACCTCGGCATAAGGCCATGCCACGCCATGCTAAGGATGCCAAAGCTATGTCATGACAGTTAACCGCCACACCCGTCAGCCGCCATTACTCTCCTACTACTGTGACGTTACATACAATTATTGGTTCGGTTCGGATGGCTATGAATACGAGACGTGCTCATTTGAGAGGATCACTCGGTTGGGAATACCCGATAAGTCTGATCTCCGTCAGATTGTATCTTAGTAGTAGATAATAAAACTAAATTACTGTACACCTACGCCTTTTATATTGCCCTTCCGTTTCACGATTTTGTATTTGAAAGTATACTGAATATTCAGACCAACAGCACGACCACAAACACTCACGACATTTTAGTAAAACGCAGAAAAAACGTATATATTTTATTTACAAAGTCCTTTTACTAATGTTTACATATCCTATGCCGACGCACGTCATTTTCACTTTCTGGCTGGAGCTCTGATCCTCGTCGTCGGAACCTTCGTCGTCCGAGTGTGACGTCAGCACCTCCAGTTTGAACATCACTCCGAAGAACTCCTTCAGGTGCTGGAGGAACCTTATGGTGTAGTCTGACAGCGGACCCACCTGCCAAAATAATAACTCACATGTACTTTTTAACGGGTTCTATCGAGCCTAAAATCAGAATTAACATTAACGATCATTGCGAACGTACGTGCATTACGAACATCTATTTTAGTTGCACACATGACCTCATGAAGTATTCTGCAAATAAATATCAGACTTCCGTCCTGCGCGTGGACTTGCCGGACGATTATAGTTTGACGAGGCTGTACACACCACACATTCGCTGACGTCCTTCTGCCCCAGTGCCATCCATAGCGCCAGCAGCCACTGGAAACAGGAATCGACGGCGCCGGCGCGGTGGACCTCGTCCAGCAGCCGCAGCGCGCACTCGCGGCCCAGCTCCTCCGGCAGAGTGGGCTCGCCGGACCCCGCCTCCACTGACTTCTGCAAGTGACATGTCACGTCCACATATAGAAGATGACTGACATGATGAGTTGGAGTGGTACACGTACCTGCTACATATTATTTGATGTTTTTTATTATTTTACACAACTGCACAAGAACTACTGAACAGATTTTGAAGAAACTTCACATTGTAATACGTAATTTATATAAATACATTATAATAATGATTTAAACCGCTAAAATTCTGCCTACTAAGAGCTACAGCGTGCACTGTATAATCATTTACTTATTTTTAATTTTTGAAGTCAAATGTTACTACATTAAAGATTTTTTGGAAAAATATTATAATTTGTATAATGGACAAGAATCTAATACAGTTTTAATCTCGACAGATAGATCTGTTTCCGTGATATAGGAGGTGAGGGAAGAGAGCAAGTGAGTTGTCTAAATATGTAAGATAATATTGAATAACATTCATGTGAAATAAAGAAAAATCACATTTTGGAATAAAGAAAATCACATTTCTAATCTATACACAACTCCAAAATTTGCCTCATAAAATGGAGTAAACACAAAATTAAAACTGACGATAAAAATAAGGGAATAACTATTTAGGATGAGGGTATCATTCCCACTCTTTAGGGTGTATTCCGAAAGGAAGCGAAGGCCGGTCACTAGTGTATTATAATAATTCAATGGGCGACGTACAGAGAAACGAAACTAAAGAGGATTTAGTGCGACGCTTGTTGCATACTTCGGACAGCTGTCAAGTTTGAATAATTACAAGACCCGTTGCGATAAGTGTAAGTGACTCGTACTCACCGCCTCTGCGCAATAGAATGTTTTCTCATTAGTCTCAGCGACCAAGCTGATCCCGAACGCGGGACTCTTGCCCGCGTTCGCGCCGCGGCACTGGTCAGTGTTGATGTACACATCTGGTAGAAATTTCAACATCACCTGCGGACAAAGCCCACCTTTATAATTATCTGTATAAAACATTACGTGCACTAGTGCGTCCTTACATATAAATGTGCCATGTCATAATTTCCAACAACAGAATGAATAATAATACTAATGCACTAGGTTTCCCTGTGTTGCTGGTGGCATGGATATACACAATTATGAGATTACAAACACCCGTATACCAAACAACAAGCACATAAATGTCTGCCCCGACCGGGACATGAACCCGGAACCCCACGGTCGGCAGTCAGGATCACTACCAACTAGGCTGTGGGATCGTCAAATGTTTTAGTAATTTTGTTAAAGTATTATCTATGAGGAAATAAAGTTCACCACATCATTTTATGAATGTTGACATCACATAGATAAAGATTTATATTTCCTGTATGTCTATGACTCAGTACTTTTCGAATAGTACCAGTTTCATTACTATCCCTTGCTTGTAATGACTAATTAAAGATTGTATAAAAAAATGCCTTTATTAGATTAAAATCGAGTGAAGCACTTACGCCTTTCGCAGAATCTACCACTCTGTTGGCCATGGTGGGAGACACCCGCAACGCGTAGACAATGCCACGGATCCGCTTGACGAGCCCCCATTTAGTCCACTGCAGCGGCCGAAGATGACGACGCACAGGGCACTTGAACACCACCTCCCCTCCCCCGAGAGGAGGTGCGCCTATAAAGTGATTAATCTACATATAATAAAACAGTACCGAGCCAAATCTGTACATGGAGTTTTTACCTTTTTCAAAAATGTATTGCTTCATTCAACAATGAGACTAAAATACAATATTATTGAATTACTGTCTGATTTTAATGACTCTTAAACTAATGATCCAAGTTTTTATGAAGTTTTGTTGTAGTGATAATTTATAAACTAGGCTTTAATCAAAAAAAGTTTTTAATTCAAAAGGACCACTTATGGTGCTGCCACACTGGTGAGATAGGTTTTAAAACATTATTAAACTTTCAGTTTATTTATGTTCAGGACTCATCAGATTCTCACCAAATTTAAAAGAAGCCTATTCATAGTTATTCCTAAAATAATAAAGTAAAGTATAACCATAAACTATTCTTAAACAAATGAGTTGTAGTTGTACGAACATAATAAAATACATACATACACACAAATATAGAACCTCTTCATTTTGGATTCATTTAAAAATAAACCTTCCACAGTGGCTTGTCTGAGCATCAACTTGGATTTATATGTTTCTAAGGATTAGAGCCTACAAATTTAAATTAGGAATGAATACTAATTTTAATAAACTACCATTATATATAAAAATGTTGTACATGGAGTTGAAATTTAAATTAAATAGAAGAGTTTTCAAACATTGGACTTTACTTTCAATATAATTTCCATTAGATAGAAGAACAGTATTGGTACACATTTTTTTATATCAAACTGTGTAGCCGCTTTGTGCATTAAATATAAGTAATTATAATGTATATGTAGCAAGTATTCCATGTCCGGAATTTTTCATTGTCACTATTTTATTATATATATTGGTAAATTGCTATATGAAGTTGAGATTGTCATGATTTTACAACTTTAATTAATTAATAATTTCATAATAAAGTTTCAATAATGTTAAAAGAAATTATGCAATGTATTAAGGTAAAAAATAACAGTTAAATAAAAATGTTCCCAGTTAAATGTGTTGTCATATGCCATGGAAACATGAGGTTAAACATTGAAAGATTTGAAAAAAGTTAAATAAATTGTAGACAATTATTTTTAATTATCAAGGTTT
The DNA here is from genome assembly GCA_018251895.1 of Agathymus mariae mariae. Lineage (NCBI taxonomy): Eukaryota > Metazoa > Arthropoda > Insecta > Lepidoptera > Hesperiidae > Agathymus > Agathymus mariae. The sequence continues at coordinate 19,413 of DWPT01000836.1, forward strand.
AGGCATCATAGGCAACCCCACACACACTGTCAAACATGATGTGGAAATCTGTGAGATGACAGGCATCCAACTCACTAACTAATTTAACTCCATAAACATAATAAACTTCTAAATTTTTTTTTTAATACAAGTTCCAACCGAGTTAAATGTAAGTCATACTTATAAAAACTAGGTACAGTCACAGATAACCAAATAGAGAGCAAGTAAACAATAAATAATTACACCCAAAGCATATAACATTATAATGATTACCTCGCCTGACAACTTTAAGTTCCAGTCCATCATCAACCAGTATGAACTTCAACAGTACAGGCAGAGCAGCAGCCTTCACCTTATCCACAGATACATCCAGGTGGTGGTGTGTGACTCCTTGCAAAACAGCATTCAATGGCTCCTTACAGAAAGGTCCCAATGCCAATAGGATTTCTAGGTAGTAACCTAGAACAAATTGGCTTCCAAATTAAATACAGTACCTTTTGCAGATTCTTCTCCATTTTAGTACTTTCCTGACAACAAATTGTTTTTTTTACATAAAGGTTCAAGTTTCAAAGTTTTTCTTTACATAACAAGTTAATGCTTTATAACAATCGCACTAAGAGGTCAGGAATTTTAGTCTGCTTCCTTCTTCCGATCTTCAACAACAAAATAAGGAGTTTATCATAACAATATACAAATGACATTTTGTTTCATCATATATTATATATATTCTGAAGGAATTAAATAATTTGCCTGCATCTGTTTCCATCCGATGATGATGACTTATGGATGAAGAGTGAATTTAGAACGACTTCGCCACTTACCATCCAAAGGGAGTACAGTCAAGCATCAACTTATAATAAGAAATTGCACAAAAACTGCACCCTATGTATCACTAATAGACTCTGTTTTAGATAGTTTTTTTACAAAACGTCATCTTTGTAGCTCAGTGACTAAAATAAAAATACAACTGATTACTACTCCCAACTGATTAATTAACTATTTAATACTTCCATATTAATTAATAGAATGGTTGTGATTGTCCAAGAATGTCCATTTATTCTATATGACATTATATTAACCAATAGTCCTCCATAGTGTATATTAGCCACCTCAATTACGGTGAAGCTTATGCGCAGCAGTATGGTGCTAATGGTTTGAAGGCATTACTAACCTATACCCCTTTGAGTGCTGCAGTTGTGTGTAACCTGGCCGCCTATCAAGATCCCTGGTTGAAAATACAACGACGTGCCCGTCTCACTCAATTCCACTCTAGTCCCATTCGTAATTTTGTCCAGCAGCCGAATTAGATTCACTTCATATTCTCTTAGACCAGGGTCGTCATGTGTGCTTCGTATTTCTTCGACTTTGATCGATCGGCCGCTCAGTGTTGAGAGAAGTAGTCTTTGGCGGAGTAGGTTACTGCCTTTGTATATGAGGATATCTTTATCAACGATTGCAGGCATTTTTACTATATAAACACTGCTCTTCTAAATTTAACACGTGCGAAACAAAACGTAAACATCAGTTGAGCCGCTGAGCAGGGTTGCCAATACCCATTTTTCTGATTCCCCAAATGTAAGTTTTTTTTTTATTACACAGTTATAAGAGTAAATATTTGTACGATATTGGACGCCTATTTTTAACAGTTACAGGACACAAACCTAGTGATTTAGTGAAGTGAAATTAGACGCTTATTGGTTTTCTATGGTTTTGGTACTTACATAATTACGAAAGCTGTTCAAAGGATCTAGGTGGTATCAACCGGACGGAGCTGTCCTCATTCGGCTATGCCTGTGACAAAATATGTGGATATAAACAAAAAATAAAATAAACCGTAATTTAGTTTTCTTTGTATTAACTATTTACAAATTAAGATCGATTCAGATTCGTATTTAGATATAAAATGTCGTTATTCCAATCCACTTTGCATCCGTTACTGAATACGTGCGCTATACACTATGGCTGCAGACTGAAGTGTGGCCGCGTAAGCTTTT
>DWPT01000837.1:0-21382 GCA_018251895.1 Agathymus mariae mariae
ACGAGCGATGTGGCCTGCCCATTGCCACTTCAACTTGCAAATTTTAAGAGCTATGTCGGTGAATTTAGTTCTTACATAAAGTGTATAAGTAAGGTAATTTAAAACAACATTGATTTCTTGTTATACTCTGTGTTATGGTTTTTTCCACCTACGTCCGACATGCTATCTGGACTGAGTGGCAGAGAATGTTATTAGTCGTTGACCTTCTACCCACCTTACTAAAATAAAAAATAAAAATCTTAAACAAGTCAATTCGATTAGTATTCAAGAAAAAAATATATTGGTTTTGTAAAAACATGTACCGACATTTAATGTTTGACTTATAATGTTTCTACTTGCATATTTTATTGTGCTGTACCTACCAATAGCAGAATGTCGATCCTTTGCCCTATTGACCCAACCAATGTACCAGAGCCATTGGTTATAACTGAGAATCATAACCAAACCGTTACAACGGCGCGGAAGGCTCACTCCTGACTTGCATTCCTGATGACGGCGCAAGATGGCCGCCTTTGCCCACAGAATTATAATATGCACAGATTATCTCTATTTCAGATGCGTTTGAATATGGAATTCGTTTTTCTTTGTTCTTCTGACGTGTACGCCTTAAACAGCCAGCTAACGTCCAACATTAAATGTCGTTTTACCCCTGCGGTTAAGAAGCCTTTTTTCTAATATTAGTCCAATCAAGTTGAATGGTGAAATGGATAAATAACAATGATACTTATATTATCATAGCCTTCCTACTTAATAAATTCTTCAGTAATGAATAGCTACGGAAAAGAAATTTTAATCTCATTAAATTTCTCCATACAAAAACGTAACAATCCAATTGTCAACTCCGCCATGGCCGGCTCGGACGCAAAATATCAATTTCTAGACAATACCCATGCTACGGTCACGTTTATTGTCTCGCATGAAAGACTTACATCGTTACAATAAGGCACAAACTCCTTTGGGAAACTTCTTTGGAAATCTGTCCGCCTGGTAGGTAATTGTCAATGGCGTCACCATAAATGAGGGCTTAAGATACGACACGGTGTAATTCAGTACCGTTGACGCTCATTGGAGTGTTGAAGAAAGCAGCGGTACCTGCGACGTCCTCACCATATCAATCAAAACGCTTATAATATTCTGCGACCACCGTTACATGGCCACACGTTCGCGCCTTCGAAACCTTATAGCATTGGCTGTATGATCGATAATCGTGTGGCGAACGGGTATGATAACTGCAAATAGACCGCCATATTGCCGGGATGGTGATAGGTCGATTTAAATTCCGAATAAGCGGGAAGGAGGAAGTCACGATGCGCGCGCACATCTATGTCACACCTTTTCTCCGTATATGAACTTGAGTGAACCCGATGGACATAGAATTTGATTTTACTGTCCGATTGTACAATTTTATACGGGAACTTCATAGAATTTTAGGTTGAGACTATGTACCTGGAAAGCTATGGAATTATTGTCTTTGGAACCATAGAGTTAAGTTTCGATTATGACACAGTATACATTAAGTGGACAGATTAAAAATCTTTGAAAATCTTACCGTTTTTAAGTAACGAAATTAGGAATGAAGAAATATGTCGGGTTTAACAAAATCAGAGTAAAACAATGTGGTTTCTCGGATACATGACGCTTTACAAACATGAAATCGGAGCGAAGTCACATTCCTACGCCGTTGATGACTTTATTATGGATCTGTTGACCACTGACCATAAATGTGGTGATGTAAGACGTGACTACTCTCATAGGCCTACTAAAAATGTGACTGGTGAAAAAAATTGATCGCTTTTTCTGAGGGACAATAATAAATATCTAATGTCATTGTCATTATTTAATGTCATTATGTAATTATTTTTAAATTAACTCTATAACAGAAGAAAGAAACTGACATTTATTGACTGTGAAATAATAAAATATACATATAATTTAGTTAGTTCCTAAAATTATAATTTAAAAGATATGATTTAAAACCTGACAATTTAATGGCATATAAATCTCATATTAATTAACCAGACAGACTATATTGCACAAAAACGCATACTCAGACTTAAAGATGACAAAGAAAACGAGTAAAAAGTCGATCTTGCATTCTCACTGCGTGCATTTCATAGATTCCAGGAATCGAAATGCCTATAAGTAGGTACTGATTTCGACCCCGTTGCGTTGCGACAGTTTCCGCGTACAATATTCGTTGCGTAAAGCCCGGCCTGCGTCACACCGTTGCGAACGTTGACAATGATGGCGATTGATCACAATCATACTAAGAAGAATTGTCTTAGGCTTCGTTAGGTGTCACAATATAGGCGTTTGTTCATTTGTCACAACCATCCGCCATCGCTTCATTACAAATTCTACACCTAATGTTTACATTTTCGCTGTTTAGTTTTATTAGGCATTCAATAAATTTCATGTTTGCCCCATTTCATTAATTTAGGCATCGGTTTTCTCAGTTCCATGAATTAGAAACAGTTCAATTTTTTAAAAATAGCTGTCAAATATTTGTCTTGTACATTGTTAACAGAATATTGATAGTCATTTTTATTATTTATTCCGCGAAAACAACTCCATCCGCCGAAATTAATCGGTGCTGTCTTCTATTATTTCTTATTATAAGGATATAGGCCACTACGTGCAGCTTTGAATAGGCTAAATAAATTGCGTTAAATTTTCTGTATGACATAAAACAAAAGTTATATATACATACAAACTCTGCGCCAACCAGATGGCGCATTTGAATAAGAAATAAGATTGGAATAGGTACAGTTATTTTTTAATAAATTTTCTCCAGTTACATTCACTTACTTACTAATAAAATTCAAATTAAATAACCTTATATTTTTACGTCCAGAAACCTGATGAGGCGTCACACCCGACTGTTACACGATGGTGCAATATTACTCGGCATTACTGACATAGCCATGCGTGGGTTGCAATGAAGTATAGTCCCAGCCTTATTTAGATCGAAATCATGAATATCATGAAACTCCTGTGGATTTACAAGGAGTTAAAATATAGTAGCATTGAAAAATATTGGTATACCTCTAAAAATAGACATTGATCCATGACAAACTAGAGTTCCATGAGCTTCATACCTATTTGAATACTGACTGTTCTCGCGCTTGGTAGTAAAATTATTTTACCGTGTTCAACATCCCGCTTGCTAAACTAAATTTGAAAAAACTTTGTGCTGTGTTCTGATCACAAAGTTGGAAAGCTAGCTTTAGTCTTCATTTCACCCCGTCTCCGTACAGCCACGGGTGTTAAGTATGTACATGGGCAGCGGCATCCACACACCAACAGATGGCGCGCCTGTGCGCAGCTATAAAAAACTGTATCCCGTTGGAAACGTAATGGTGGGCACATCACAAGGTGTCGTATTACTTGACAAGATCGCGTGCATCGATAATGTTTTCTAAGTAAATACGATACGCTACATCGGCTTGTTACTGGTGTTAGCTGGCTGTACGACTACACGATTACTACTAAACTATTAACTAGGCACTTTACATGCAACGGGTACTTACGATTTTTGTATTTGCCAGTTCAGTTCAGTTCATGGATCATTAATGACTATTTTATTTAAGTACTGCACACCAAGAACACTACAAAACAGATATCGAAGATTTGTATATTATGAAAGGTATCTAATGGTATCGTTAAGAAGTGATTTCTTCCAGACGACCTTAAGATTCTGACGAGCCGTCACCCTTCCAACTCTCTCGTTTTCCCTTGTCAAGTACCATATCCATATTGTTTGTTAAATATAACGGTGCAAAATACATAAATTGGCAAAGTCCGTCACATTTAAGTTATATAATGTCCGCAATGGTTATAAAAATATTATTTATTTATTCATATTATTATCAGAAACAATAAAAACAATTATAGTAAATAAAAGGTAGTAAAGTGGAGATTTGCCGCGGAAACAACGTGCGTACCTACGTAGCGCATTGAAATACGTACGTATTGAAGTGTACTGTAAACATGTTATTAAAAACCAACTAAATAATTACTGAATTGGTTTCCCAATTTAACTTCCACCTTGGACAGAACAAGGGTGTCCAGTAAAAAGGGCCCATGACCACTTTACGAACGCTGCTCCCCAACATCCAACACGACGACGGCCGCTCATCATTACACCACGGACCACACTATGCCACGGGGATTCCTCTCATAACGAAAAGTTTTATTTAAATCGTTCCTTTGGGTGACGGTCCCGGTAACTGGACAGTACTAAAAGCGTACCTACAGTCATATGGTGGGTACCCGGATACTAATTTTCTTCGTCCAGACAAACCTGATGATACAATCCCCGCCGCACATGGTTATATACCGTACGTATGATACTCCAACACTCATCCATCTATGCTATTTCAACTGCTATTTCCCTCTAACTCCTCTCAGCCGTGCCTGTGCCAGATAGGACCTAGTCTAAGTTATTCATACTCACCAAGCGTTATTATAATAATCAACGCAAAAAACAAGCCAAACTCCTCCGTTTTAAGTAATTAGCGTAATTCGATCGCATTTTCTACCGGATGTGTTTATCTAAATATGCACTGAAAACAGATACCGACCACATATATCTATATGTACTCACATATATGAATACTAGAGGTAAGGTTGGCAACTGTACAATTGTAATTGAATAATAAAAAAAAATATACCCTCACACCATGGCATAGACGTACAAATATGACGTCACTGACATTAATGACTCGGGACCGAACACCTACCAGTCAGATTAATGTCTGAGCCGGCAGAATCGAACCTGACACCCCTCGCAGGCAGCTCACTACCAACTCGGCTACGAAGACGTCGTTATAATGAAATGCGTTTAGAATTAGATCCTTCGTTTATGTTCATTGTTCAAGTATCAAAATATAACATCTTCCAGGAATAGAAGTGACTGCAAACAGCCCTACGAGCTAATACTTTCCTATTACCAAATAATACTTGGCTATTATGTATATCCTTGGGTATTATAAATACTGTAGTTTCAAAATTATTTTCTTATTGACAATTTTAAAACAAATTTTCAATTGATCCGTAATAAATATCAACAAGTGACATAAATAGTATGTTTATAATTCCTGTTAGATTCCATTTTATTATTATGTTATTATATAATCATTAATAACAGTACGAAGCTATCTAAAGAGCAGTTTTGTTAAAAGCTACATTGATTATAACACATTCGAATAATAAGAACGAGTTATCGACGGATTTTATAAAATGGTAACTGGCGATTTTTTATTATTATGATTTATCTAATGATAAAATTAAAATCAGCTGGCAGCCTAGTGGTTTAAAAATCGGTCTCTCGCGCAGAAGACGTGCGATCGAATCGTGCAAACATCTCTAATTTAACAAATATGTGCACATCGCAAATTAATCATCACTTGCCGAAGCAAGAAATCTCACGATTAAACCTGGATACTTCAGAATTATCCATAATATTTTCAAACGTGCTTGAACTCGCCAATCTGCACTTAGCCAACATGGTGAACTCAAGGCTTCAACCTCTTATTGTGGTAGGAAGCCGAGCCCAACACTGGACCAAACGAGTTGTAATGACGATACAAATTAAACCAGAATTTGCCGAACTGCAAATCAGTTTCCGATTAACCTGCATTTATATAAATTGACATCCTTAACAATAGCGTACTTTGTATGTGTGTATACCTAAATACTCACACATGCATAATACTAAAATAATTATAGTGCATATTACTTAAGACTTTCTTATGAATCAATTAGATTCTTATGTTACTGGGTAAATTAGGTCGCTATCTTCATTCATAGTTTTATTCTGATTGTTTGTTATTTGATGCACTGACTATGATATTCTCGTAAGTACCTATCTAGTTTGAATTCATTACATGAGCATGAATGTGTTAATTCTATGTCGTCAACGGTTTTGACTCAGAAATGTAATTGGATGCTTATTTAATTATGTATGTAGTGTCTTAAATATCGGAGAATTTAGGTGAGTACCAACTGTAAGTAAGGGTTCAGGTATGCTAAAATTAATCCTAGGACAATGACTGACCCCGAACGTTGTTCACCTGAGTCCGATTAGCGTTCATTGATAGTGCTCGAAGGACCATTCTGAAAGTCAGGTAGTCATTCGAGTTCCGTGAATTTGTAACCATTTTTGTGTTATTGGACAAACGAGCAGGCTTTCCAACGATAAGCCTGTTGTACCGCGTATTTTACAAATTGTTAATTTAGGTCCGTGTTCTGAGGTACAATCAAGATAATCATCATTAAATATATATTTGTCACTTCATCTATTGAAGTAAAATATTCATACCCAACTAAGTAAAAAGGTTCTAAGTAAAAATACACCAGCCACGCGTAGATAGAGAGATATTGTTCGTAGGTGAGTCAGTACCAGCACAGTCGACGAAGTGTCAGTATTGATTTTCCGATCGCCCTCAAAAAGCACCTTGTATTAATTTTATAGGCATAGCTGCTGGCGGATTCTTCTGTTCACTTAACGAATATTTATCGCAGGGTTTCAGATGTGAAAAGCTACAGCTTGCTTGTGTAGAAGAAAACAACAAAAACAAGAAAATTACATTTATTTGTCAACTCTTTGGAACAGAGTGACAAAAAAATGATTTAAACGCCTTAAGGTGTGTGTGTGCCTGAACCTCGACTATGTATGTACCCATCCACCTGATATCTGACACCTCTCATGTCATGACTGGTGCGATGTAGGACACGTAAGACTAACAACATTGAAGAGTTCAATAGACAATTAACAATTGAACCTAACAGACCCACTGATCAACATCATAAAATTTTTGATGCCTAAGTAATTATCCAGGTAGTTTTGTCTGATAAATTTCATTCTATAAAAATCCACCAGACCCAGAACAATGCTGTTTGGTTCTTCATAGTGTTTAATATTACAAATCCATGAAAGAAAAGATTACAATATCTTCTCCATTCTCTCACTCTCTTTTCATCCGGAATAATGTACCTTTCAGATGGAAAATTAATTTTTCAAAAGATGACCTGGTTCCGGAGATTACTTTCCACATACAAACATAGTCACAAAATTCACACTATTCATAATATTAGTATAAACTTTGTAGTATTGTTATGGTAAAGCATACCGATGGTGTTTTCTACGATTATTAGTCTGATGTTATGTCTAACGAAAACCAGTGATTCATGATAAACGGTGCACTATGGCCGTGCCTATCGATCATATCGCTTCTTGAAACAGACTTTTAACTTTAACAATGGCCTCTGATTCATACATCAAGCACTCGGGACTGCGGCTTAAAACGTCACAACAGTATAATGTAACATACATATATACGTACGTAGTCATCAACAGTCGAATAAACTATAAATACCCTAGATATGATAGCAATGATAGTGTGGTTATTTCGATCTCATATAGAGTTTGCATGTTTTACTGAAAGATGTCTAAAATCTACCAACCCTCACTGGTAGCTTGATAAACTATAAATGTTAGAGTATCTCTTTTTGAAAAGATATCCGACAGCAGTGTAACAATTATGAGTATGGATCAAATTAATTAGTTCTCTGGGCATCATACGAGTGTATGCTATAATAGTATATTTAAACATCTGTTTAATAACAAATGCCTCAACACACCTGAGGGGATAACTGGGGCAGTCTTTTTTTTTTTTCAAAAATGCATTGCTTATATATTTCGAAAACCTGCCTTGAATACAATCTACATAGTTGCCATTAGCTTATTCAGTTTCGATATGACCGATTAGCTAATTGCACACCCAACAATGAATGCGACATCTCATCGTCTATATTATTCTAATAAAAATACATTCGTACAAGTGAATCGCGTGAGTCACCTATTGTCGTATTTTCTGAGAATAGTAAAAGGTAAGCGGCCTACGCTATTCAAACATAACCCAGAATTGATTATAACACGATCCTTTGTCGTTACAGAAATCAAAACAGAGGTCTGCGAGGCGAAAGTCGACGCTCACAACCATCGGGAAGTCGACAAAATGAAGATCGAACACGAGTCGAGAGCCACGCGTACCATGAGCATCGACAGTGACAACAGGTCGGACAGGAGCGAGGAAGAAGATACCCGTAGAGCCCGGAAGAGAGCAGCATCTACCTCTCCGTCTCCCATACCGCTGGATAAAAGAATCGCGCGATTCGAATGTCCAAAATGCTGGCAGCGCTTCGATTCAATCAACGCATTTGAAATTCACCGATACACAGCACATGGCGAAGAGGCTAGATCTGGCTTTGATAATTTTGATTTTCCCAGCAAAAAATATCCCGAAATCACTAAAGGTGATCGTAATCTTCATATTTCCATTAATGAGCAAAGATATAGATGTGAATTATGCTTGCGTGATTTCCCTGGTGAACAGGCGCTTGAAATACACAAAAAGAAGTGCACAGCGTCAACTAGACTCTCCAGTCCTGACAGAGACCGAAGGGAGAACTTTTTCGCAAAATTGGATCTCAGAAACAGATCCTTCGGTATTCCAGGCACATTAACACCTCCGATGGAGCGTTTTACGCCCAAATTTGATGAGGAACATGTGACAACGAACGGTATCAAACATATTGATGCTGCCAGAGACTTGGCAGACATTCAATCGATTTTAAATGTCACCTCAACGGGCAGCTTGTTGGAAAGGCTTACCGGTACTCGCGTTGCTTTAGAAAGCACCGTCCTCACGCCACCCGATACAGTTATTAAAGAACGTGAACAGGAAGAAACGCAAGATAATTTTGCTGCAGAATTCAGACGAATGAAATTGCGAGGTGAGTTTCCTTGTCGGTTGTGTCCAGCAAAGTTTCCGAATTTGAGAGCTTTGAAAGGCCACAACAGAGTACATCTTAGTGGCACCGGACCTGGCCCATATCAGTGCAATATGTGTCCACACGCCTCCCTAGATAAAGCAGCTCTTGTGCGTCATATGCGCACACACAATGGTGATAGACCTTACGAATGTGCCGTATGTAATTATGCTTTTACAACTAAGGCAAACTGCGAACGCCATCTTCGCAACAGGCACGCTAAGGTAACAAGGGAAGACGTGAAACGCTCAATTATATACCATCCGTCAGAAGATCCTAACAACGACGAAGTTAATTCTAAGTTCGCTCGTGAAGAAGTAAAAAGGTCGCTAGCATTTCACACTCCTGAAACTGAAAGACGTAACGACAGCACTGGACGAGACACCCCACTGACACACTACGCTCCCAGTTTCATTACAGACAGGCATCCAGTTACTTCTCTATCATCGAAACCTTTAAATCAATTAACTGAAATACCATTTTTAACCCCTAAAGAATACAATAAAGAGCCAGAGCAACCACTGCCTAGAATAAAAGTTAAGGACGTCGGAAAGTTGACACAAATACCAGAATTCAGGCCACCAGAAATTACTTTCAAGACCAATGATGTTTCACCACCTGACAATTATGATGAGGAGGCGCCTGTGGATCTCAGCACCAATGACAACAATAACTGCGATGTTCTTGATCTAAGTAAAAAGAAACGTGATGTAGATGAACCAGAAATGAAAGTCCCACCTAGACAAGCTTTTGAACAAAATGCAGCCTCAGTTGCCGCATCAGCATATGAAAAAACAAGATTCTTATTGGCTCAACAAAGACTTTTCGAAAGTTCGCTACCAAAAATTGATCCTGCTTATTACGCATCTCAGCTCACTCAACTATATGCTGGTGCAGTACCAGGCCTACCTGGCTTGCCATTGCCACCATCTTTCCCTATCAACCCTTATTTTCTTCCAACTTCTTTTTTTCCTCACCCAACTGATTCGCAAGAAGTTGCTGAAATAAAACAACGCATTCAAAAAGAAATAATCAGGGGACTTAGTATGTCGGGTGGGAGGCTTGTAACAAATGAACAAGAGATTCAACCGAAACAAGAACCAGAAGAGGAAGAACAAAAGCCTTTGCCTCAAGTTGAAACACCATCCACTCCTCCTCCGCTTCCTGAATCTCCACGACCTCTCAGTAATAATCTTGCACCTCAAAGCGATTCCGTTAAAATGGTCATTAAAAATGGCGTACTTATGCCTAAACAAAAACAAAGACGTTATCGAACTGAAAGGCCATTTTCTTGTTCACAATGCTCAGCACGTTTCACATTGCGTTCTAACATGGAACGTCATGTGAAGCAACAACATCCTCAACATTGGAGCGTTCGAAGACCCGGACCAAGAGCCCCTCCACCCTACCCCACCACTGATACTTTAACGGACCGTGTTAAATACGCTCTATTAGCTCGCCATCTTGAACGACCCATACAACCAAGCGAGGATTCACCAATAAGAAGGGATTCCGATGAAGTTGCAGATAATGAAGAGGATGAAGATGATGCTTTGGTCATAGACGAAGAACCTGAAGACACAAAGTCTGAAGATCATACTGCTGCTCACAGAGCTGCTGCAGAAATACTAATGGCTTCTCGTCAACAAGAAATGACTAAAGATTTTGACTTGAAAATAGCTGGAAATCTTATTAATAAACCAGTACCCATCAATACCGATAAGATAGAAACAGGAATCGATGCCAGTACTGTACAAGGATCGCTGCCAGTTTCAGTTGTTCCCACTCGAAGCGATGAAGAAGAAGATGAAGAAGGGCTAGTAGCTTCCACTAGCGAAGGCAACAATTCTGGAAGTGATGAAAACAAGTAAGTTATCATTTAGCAAAACTTACCCTAATTTTATTTCGTAATTCTGTAAAGTTTATTCGTTTTCCTTTTGATATTTTAACGGATTAAAAAAAGAGAAAGTTCTCATTTCGTGTATTTTATACATTTGTTACCTCACAACTCCGTCATTTAATAACCGATTTATATTAAAAAAATATATTAAAAACACTCCCACTTTTATTTAAAGAAAAATACCACCCTTAAGGCTGAAAAATAGGAGAAATCAAGAATCACCTTGTTCAAATTGAAATAGGACTTTTGTTAAAATATATTCCAATTAACTAACAATTAATAAATGCAATTTTCAGATCGGAGTCAGATACTGGTAACCAACCACCAAAAAAAAAGTCTGCTTATAGCTTAGCCCCGAACCGAGTGTCCTGCCCATATTGCCACCGAAAGTTTCCTTGGTCTTCCTCTCTTCGACGGCATGTTCTAACCCATACTGGCCAGAAGCCTTTCAAATGTCCGCATTGTCCTCTGCTCTTTACCACAAAGTCAAACTGCGATCGTCACTTGCTGAGAAAGCATGGCGGGTCTGCTAGAGCTATATTAGCAGAGCCCATCCCCGATACGGTCATTCAGCCGCAACTGATTAATGATAGGGCTGTCCCAGATAGACCTTTCAAGTGCGCCTCTTGTCCCACAAGCACCTTTTCCTCAATGGAAACCTTGAAAAAGCACATGTCTTCGCGCCATGCCACTGGTGATTCTCGACCGTCTTCGCCTAATCCCGAGCTAAATGAGGAAAGTGGAGATGGTAGCTTGGTTTTCAAGTGTCACTTATGTGAGGCGTCATACAATGAAAGAAGTGGCGCTTTGAGTCATCTAGCGACGAGTCACTCGACAGAATACGATCAGCTGGTCAGCAAAGGCGCCTTGGACGCAGCTAGTGACAAAAGCGAGAGTGCTGATGATGATGAACGAGGAAAGTTTCCAGATCATGCCAATAGAAAGGTAAGTATTCGATACTTTTTTTTCGTTTTCTACGACATGAGTCTTTTTTTTTTCACTAAATGTCAGATAAATAAGTAAAACTAAATCGAAACAGAATCTATATAATATGCGGATTGTTTCACAGGTGGTCTGCGCGTTCTGCGTCCGTCGGTTCTGGTCAGCAGAGGACCTACGACGTCACATGAGAACCCATTCTGGTGAACGTCCCTTCGCCTGCGATCTATGTCGCCGTCGCTTCACGCTCAAACACAGCATGCTCAGACACCGCAAGAAGCATCGTGAGGAAGTCACCGATGATGAAGAGGCATCTCCTCCAAACACCCCCGAAAACGCTGTGACTAATGGGTGAGTGGGGAATGGGTGAAATAATCTTTGAATGATTTGAGCAAGTCAATACTACCGTCGTGTGTGCTAATGTGGCAAAACAACAAGTTTGGTGTTAACAACCGTTGCGAGTTTTCCACTTCTCCATACTGTATAAGAAATTTATGTAAATCACCTACGTAACCTGTGCTGCAATTGGGTACATGCCAACCTCCCCTGCTACTACTACGGGGTGCATCCTGCTGAACCATGGACGAGACCGTGGCGCCAACTCGCTCCTGTTAGAAGTGGCTAGTCTCTGTACAACCTAGTTTCATGCTACCGGTTATTATTTAAGGATTTTTACTGGCTTTAAAAATAATCAACCGGGAAATCTTTTTTGAGCGATTCGTTTGCAAAGTCGGACAGCTAGTAATCACCAAGTATTTTGTCATTACGAGCGTCCATGGGCAACAGTGACCACCTAATATCAGATGTCGAATTATCTCATTTGCCAGCTACTGACTGCTGGAAAATTTTGCGACAAATTTCGTAATACAAACTGACTTCAAATTCATTAGCAAAATTAAATGCTCAATAGTCAATTTATTTTGTTATAGATTCCGTTACCAAGACGACGACGGATCCGGCAGTGAGATTCCAAGCAACGTGAACAACAACAACTCCCCACCCTCCGTGCCCTATGACAAGAAACTCAAATTAGAGATGACTTCGCGCAAGTACTCCTCGGAAGCTGATAACGATACGGAAAATGGCGGCGATTTAATCGGGAAACTACTGGGAATCCCTGACAAAACTATCATCAATAAACTCCTTTCCTCCGCGGACGAGGCGGCGAAATTCCTCGGGGTGAACAAATGAGAGTACGCCTTAGTCCTCGTGACTCCGGCCAGACTCATTCTGGCTCCGCGGGGACTAAAAATACCACTCCAACTCAACATTCTACCAACGAAACCTGCTGACCGTACAACGCCATCTAGCAACGAGTAGATGTACTATTTACGTTTTATACTTTGTACATATCGCTTGATCGCTTTTAATCGAGTGCCTTAGCTGCCTTATAAGAAGTGTAACCGTCCTATTGTCTTATTATGAATTATATAAAACGTGTGGGTATCGACAACAAATATTTCCTTTAGTGCCAGTTTGGAATTTAGTAAATGAATCCTTTTGATGTATCGGATTAATCGTAAGATGTTTAAATGTGTTTGTACATAGATTTGGGTGATAAACTATAACGCGTCGACCTGCTATTATGTCACGTCCATAATCTAATCGTTTGCATTTCCATCTAGTCCGTTGAACCAACTGTTTCCACCTCGTCGCTGTACTGTCTATTTATCAACCTAGTTGTGAATTTCAGCCAAATATGTTTTGTTTGCAAATAAATCCCAAAATTTTCTAGTCAATCTTTTAAACTTTTTTTTAACTTAAGGTAGGTGAATACCAAAATACAATAGTTTACGCGGTAAGTTTAAACGTTAAGCCTTGTCGTTTTAGGTATGAGGTTAGTGCCGTACCAATGAATAAATTTAAGTTTTCAATATTTAGATTTCTCTTTCTAACCAAACTTTCTCTCTTATCTGTCAATTTATCTTTTTATATCTGAAATTAATGTAGGTACTTATTTACATAATATATATGACATTTAAAATGTATTTTAGTATAAGATTTGTATAATATAGTTAATTAATTATTATTGTACTATGAAATAAGTTTATTGTTTGCTCAAATCCATGGCATTTCTTTTTTGACAAAGACTTAAATATAGACATCGCTAATAAGAAGTTAGGATCTCTTTGTAAACGTAATTTACTAGTTAAATAAACTTAATTTTAACCAAAGCCTCTGGTGGACAGCTGTGTACCGTTCGAGGAGATTTTTTGACAATTTTAATTCCTCAGTCGGTTATTCAAAGATTTCTATGCAAAGATTTTATTTTTAAAGTACTTATTTTTTTTATCAAATGTGAATGAAGAAGAGACATTTTTCGAATGGGTTTAAAACTCTCAGGTAAGTTAGTTTAAGGATTGCCGTCTCCTACGGGATTGACGAGATCATACGCTAGAATATACCTAAGTCCGAATGTGCTTTGTAACATAATAAAAATGCTGAAATATACCAAATAAAATTATCGAAAAGTTATATAATTATTATATTTAAGATACATTTAATTATTTCTCTACGTACGGTAAGGTACTGTAATTAAGTATTTTCAAAGCAATATGTTATGTATATGACTTAAAGTGTCGGCTTCAGAAGATTTAGAATTTATGTCGCGTGAGAGTAGCCATTGGCAATAATATTGTTTGTTATGTGTAAGATAAACGTACCCCAAACTAAGTTTAAATTTTATCGTTTATTCGAAACTAAATCCTGCTTATTGTCAATTATAGTTAGATGAAATGGGAATCGTTTTTGATATTGTAATTATATTTATTTCCATACTTAAATAAACCGGCTGTAATTGCATGCGGCCAGTAACTTGAGCTATCTGCAGCTGATTATATTTTTTTAAAGCTATGTTGGAATATTATTTTAATTGTAGGCGTTCAATAAGATAGTAGTAATAATCTGGTACTTAATTAATAATTAATACTTAATCGTAAGTTGTGGCAACACCGCTTGGCCTTTCAATTGTAGTGTCGTGTTTAATATAATATATTTGAAATTATTTAAGTATTTTATTGTTAAATAAATTGAATTTTACCAATAATATAACGCATGTGTGTAATTGTGTAATAAATAATTATTCATAATTCTATTATAGTAAGATATTTACTATTCACCTTTGCCTCTCTGTTCTTTTGCAATAAGAGTGTCGTTTTTAAAACGTTTTTTGTGAATTACATTAAGATGTATCAATAAATAAATACTGCTTTTATTTAGTTTTTAATGTTTCTACAAACCTGTTGCACCCTGTTGTAATAATAAGAAGTTATTAACATTAAAACTCTTGTCGTTTTCAATATTTGAAAAAAAAAGCAACGATTTAGTTATTTTTATTTAAATTTATTTTTGACCGTAGCCCTGTTGGTAGTGAGTGACCCTGCCTGCCGAGCGAGGGTTGCGGATTCAGTTCCCGGTCGGGGCAGGCATTTATGTGACATATAAACGTTTGTTCTTGGGTCATGGGTTTCTGATGTAACACGTACGTTCATGCCGCCCGAAATACTAGGAATCCTAACGCCCTCCGTGTGCAGTGAATGTGTGAATGTTTTTTTTATGGTAATTGCCGACCAGGAAATGAGAAGGTGAGAAAGAAAGTACTGGCGCTCAAGCCCCCAGCCGGAACACGACGAGTCGGTTGGCGGCTGACTCGAGTAGCTAGCCAGGCAGTATAATATTAATAATATTATCTTTACGCGAAGCCTTACCACCAAGCAGGCTGGCTTCTGTCACCTCTTACGACACCCTGTTCTGCCACCATGAGATTGGTGTATTCTAAGCCACCCAAATACGGCCGAATAGTTGAAAGGCCGAATGTTAATTAATTATATTTAATTTCAATTAAAATATTTTTTTTTATAATAATATTGTTTATTTCTGACTACAGTACAATAAAAGTTGAATATTAGTGTACAAATAAATCAAAATGATATTTTATTAAGCATATAAGCAACAAATCCTAAATCAAATAGTTGACGGTTCCAAAAATATTGTTTATTTACCAAGTCACAAAGTTTGATACAAACATACTAAAACTACACTCAGTACATGAACAAAATTAGAATAACATCCACGGTTGCCCATTGAAGTCATCTTTGGTTTGTGTCTGCTGTGAAGTATTGCGGGATAGGACACATCCAGGGAGTGTTCCTTCACGATGCGCGAATAGTACTGCGCCGAAGCCCGTGGATAGCGCCCGCGTTTCGGATCTTTGAAGTCTACCGCGTACAATCCAAAGTTGAGTCTGTAATACCGAAATTTAACTTGTGATAAATCAACATAACTAAGCAGAAAAAATATTAGTGTACGTAGTAAAAGATGTTTATTCAAAATTATTAAGATGACGCACGTAAGAAGATCTATCGACGTGTTAGGGGGTTGTTGTATTACCCCTTTTCTGTAAAGTTTTCAATTAGCATAAAATAATAGGAAATAAAAATATAATTAGGTTTTGTGAGATGCACTGGCAGCTATACTAGGGATGTTATGGATATGAAATTTGGGATCTGGATATGGATACGGATAGGTAAAAAAAAATTTTCAAGTAATAACGTCTTATAAATCGATGAACGCCAGCTGCACGTACGAAAAAGTATAACTCATTGTCACGTTCCGCCTGAGCCGAGCGTGCAAGCGAGAGCGCGGAACAAGCGATAGAGAGGCACGATCGGCCGGCCTAAGCGTTCGGCTTGTGACGCATCTACCTCTCTTCCACTCCATCGGCCGATGCGTCCGAATAGAAGGGAAACAGCGGCAGCACACAACCTACACGTGAACTGTTTATAAAGTGAAGTGCAATGTTAATGTGGTGTCCATTGTTTAGTACAACAACAATAGCGGCAAAAAATTATTAAAAGTATACAATTTTTCATCAATGTTTTCTTACGACGTTATCAAGTAAAATTATCGTCCGTAAACCGACTTTACAGACAACCCATTTTTTTTTTGGATTTCGTGTCTGTCTGTTTGTCCACCTACACCACGACCACGTAATAATATGTTTCTACATAGCACTAGAAAAACCCATCGGTGACACAATGTCGATGCTATTCCTAAAGGTCAGGCGTAAGATTTCTGAAGCGAAGTGATTACTTAGTAGTTACTGGTTATTGTTCCCAGTCGATTACAATCAATCGATTTTCCGCGATCAAGTGTCCTAGTTTGTGACCAATAAGGAGTAAGTTATATGCCAGGTATCATCCAGATCTTTATTTTTTAAGTTGATTTTAATATGATATGATCAAAGTCAGGCAGACCGAAAATAAAAAATTCTGACACAATGATATACATATGACCAATACATCTACAACCAAAGTCTACTTATAGTAAAATTTCCAAAAAATATTTAAGGTAAATGTTCCCTCTGACATAATGTTATTATATCTGTGATTATATGTATCGAATGTACTGCCCCTTGACTTTTAATGTGCGTTTGATGTACAATCGAACTCGAGGGACCCGAGCCCGGCAATACATACTCATATCCATCCATCCACTCGAAGTTATCCATGAGTGTCCAATACGTATATCTGGTGATATTGGCTCCGTCCTCCTTGATAGAGAGTAATACCTGTTATAGATAAATGTTTTAAATAATTAAGCAATCAACTATTTGAAACTACAATTCTCCTTTTTTATAGTCTTTCACTGTGAAGATAAAGATATACAATATCTATTGAGAAATGAAATAACAAATATCTTAACACAAAAACCGACTTAATTTTAAAAAGTGATTTTATTCTATTTTTAACCTTTAGGGGTGGTGTTTTATATGTAAAGTGTAAAACCAAACATATACCCTCTCAAACAAAAAAAGTATTTTCCAAATCGGTTAACAAATGACGGAGTTTTGAGGTAACAAACATACAAAACTTAACTGACAACTTTCTCCAGTTTTAGCGCCCGTTAAAAAAAGTTTAAAAATTCATGGAGCTGATAAGTGTAAAAGAAGATGGAATGAAAACGCTTGTCTGTCGAAAGCCGTCAAGGCAGCTTGAGTCAGCTACAACTATCTATTATAAAAAAGTAAGCTAAGTCAACTTCGCCTTTTGTCTTTCGCCTCTTATCATCACCTCATCAACATCTCTCTGACATTAGAGTTTCTGCCGCATCGCCGTTATTATCATAATGATTTTGCCTTGACCAGTAACTTACTGAATTCTAGTGCAGCCCCAACAATGTGAGTAGTTCGGTCAGTACATAATAGTTTGATGTGTTATTCTATCACCTTGTCTCTCATGTAACACGACAAGACCATATTAATATACTCACTTGCTCCAAATGTGAATTAATATATTTCATTCGTGTATGGTCGTATAGTTCGGCGTCACTGCACCCATTTTCTGTGATGAAGAACTCAAGGTTACCGTATTGTTCTCTCAGCCAAGCTATGGATTTGCGCAATCCTATTGGGTAGGTCTGAAATAACCAAAGCCATATTAGTTTTTCTTATTACAAAGTTATTAAACAAGTTTATTTGGTCAAGTTTTCAGTATGACGATAAAATTGTCATCTCATCGGAGAAAAAACCAGATGTAGCATTCCCTTTTCATTAGTATATTTTTTTATCTCTACCGTCCATTGAGCCAACGGTCCACCTAATAGTTAGTGATCATCGCCATCCACGGATGTTCGTGGAAGTAGGGGCTCTGTTTACTGGATCTTCGACACTGTTCTAACACGATAAATAAACCACAAGATTTCGGAGGAAATCTTTTCTCCAAACCTCCTGGACGACTTAAGTTAGAATTTCATTTAGATACACATAGACAGAGAATTTTGTCAATAAATTTAAACGACCCCATAGCCCAGTTGGTAGGTGACCCTGCCTGCCGAGCGACGTCAGATTTATACAAAAACTAAAATAATTACTTTTGAGGTTGATTGAATCAGAATCAGGAGAGGGAATCAGAAAAATATATTCAAGTACACCGTACACCATAAAAGCTCATTGAGAAGCATACAAACATTTAAATCCCAACCCGAAATTTGGACATGAAAATTTTTGAAAATATATTAATGGTAAAGTACTTTTTATTTATTTATGTCGGATAACTGTACTAAAAAAAATTACCGGTGCTATAGCATTCCCTATGACTTGCCAACTTGGGTCAGTCTCCAGGATCATATCAAACTCAAATCGCCCAGTATTTAACCACACTCCAGGCTTTTCCCCCGGTGCAGCTCGTCGTACAAACCGGGCGGTGTAATAGTTTAAGCCATAGAAATCAAATGTACCTGCAAAGAAACTGGCAGTTACAAAGCCTCATTCAATCCAAAATCCAAGGCTAGTTTTTCAACTATCAGTACAAATCAGCAGAGTTCACCAGGAGCAGGAAAGGTGAGCTTGGATTCAAAGATAAGTAATGCAACTTACTGCTCGCTTACACCCATCAGCTGGGGGAATAATAGCCACGGCGAAAAAGACATCACATAAGCAAACATTGCCGTTACATAATTTGTTAGATTTCAGCAAATTTTTATTGTGCCTATCCAGGAAATTGGACTAGATTAAAAAGCTTAAATTATTACTATCAGATTCTAAGATCTAAGTAAACAAGGAAGAAAAGAGTAAATTTAAAATTTATAAGTCATCTTTTTGAAAATTATTTGCAAGTTGCCCTAACTTTACACTCACTCACTGGGTTAATAATCATTCAAAATCAAATGACAGTTCCTCTGAACAACGAAAGCTGAAATTTGGAGCAAATATTGGATAAGCATTAAATGCCTCATTAGTGCCTAAGTTAAGGAAAAATTATTTAAATATCAACAAAACACTGCACACTCTTGTCCTTTGGTCATGACCACACAGACACACTCTGCTTTAATCGGAGAAGTGGACAGAAGGCCATTGTTCTTCAGTCCAATCTACGTGTTCTCTAGCAAAACGAAGACGGGCTGCTCGATTGAGCTGGGATTGGGTTAACTTCGGGCCCTCAGGTGGTCTTTTTGGAGTTAAGGTTGCTGCCTGGTGTGGTCTCCTCACCGTCCAGGAACTGACAGCTAGTCTACACGTTTGTCTGAACTCCTGTTAGACTTGAACTCCGGTAAGGGAACTTATTATAGCGAAGTACTAACGATAAATCTATCGTCCCTCTGTAGGCAACCAACATTTATTATTTTATTTTATTGTATAACAAGATGTCATTACGAATATATTATTTTAACTATTTAAGAAATTATTGTAAAACAAGGTTAGAACATTGACTCCAAACAATACAGTTATTTATTTCAAAGTACATCTTTCAGTTTTCTGCTAGAACCTCTTCTCCAGTTAAAACCACCAGTCTCCAGGTGTCGTCGGTAAATTGTTGAAACCGCTGACTAGCTCATATGAAGTATGCGAACAACGTGATATTGACTAAGGCCTTCTTGCAATAGCTCTTAGAAAAATGTTCTTGTTTCACGGTCCACTACTGATAAGTTTGAAAGGTGTAGGTTGCCTTTTAGACGTCCAGTCTAAAAACATTGCAATAATTATATTTTTAAGGCTAGACCTAGAACTTAAAGAATTTAAGACCTAAAATGAAGTTAAAGGCTTTAATGTTACTGCTAGAGTTCTTTCAAAGTATACGTATAGTGTGAGTCGATTTTTTTGCTCTTGAGACTATTTAGCGAAGGCGGTGATACCGAAACTATTACGTCACGAACACGTCACACCGACAGTCTGAGTCACCTTCGAGCGTCCTTCGACTGCGGCGCAGACCACTACATGATCCACCTTACTCGTAATTTTACGTCATTAATCGAGTTAAGAAAAGTGGAAAACTTTCTGTACTTATCAATAATAATTGACACTTTAAACTACTGTACACAAAACTAAGTGAACAGCTAAACTGTAACAGATATGCTGCAGCGCTGTTTTAAATGGGAACTTCATCAAGTTGGTGTCCGATATGACGTTTTAAATCAACCAGTAATTGACTTACAAAGATTTTATCAATTATTTTTTTCGGGGGGGGGGGGAACCTTTAAGAGCGACGCCGGGTTATGTGTGATTTTTAGCGCACTAACCTCCACCCCCTGACCTTCTTCAGCGGTATGTAGAAAATTTCGGGATCTCCATAGTAACGCAACCGAAGTCCTCTGAGCGCAGTGCCCCTGTCGGGCTCTACACGGGAGAGACAAGATGGCCACACATACCGTCATCCTTTTCCGGGGGATTCTAATCGGACGGTTCGAGTACGCACTCTTACCGCCCTCAACCCCTGAAGTCCCCTTTTAGTCACCTCTTACGACAGGCAGGAGATACCGAAGCCCGTATCCTGGTCCCGAGCTACAGGGACACAAAAATTGTATCTATTGTTATAAAATGACATAAGCTGCCTTTCCCCACGGGGAGAGTAGTAATTGTAACGGGACTAAAGCCGTACTAATATTATAAATACGAAAGTAACTCTCTCTGTCTGTCTGGCGGTCAATCACGCCTAA
The DNA here is from genome assembly GCA_018251895.1 of Agathymus mariae mariae. Classification (NCBI taxonomy): domain Eukaryota; kingdom Metazoa; phylum Arthropoda; class Insecta; order Lepidoptera; family Hesperiidae; genus Agathymus; species Agathymus mariae. The sequence goes on from DWPT01000837.1 coordinate 21,107, forward strand.
AGCACTGAACCGATCTTAACGAATTTGCGTACAGAGATTAACTAGACCTTGAGAAAGTACATAGGCTACTTTTTATTGCGAAAAAGGGGTTAAAATAGGAGATGAAAGTTTGTATGGAAATTAAAGATATGAAAATTGATGGTATGCTTTTTGGTTAAATACTAATTAACATGTATTACAGGATTTTGAAAAATTAATCGTCGAAAAAGGGGATGAAAGTTTGTATGGCGACTTGGTTAAAACTTAATTTGCGTAAATACTGTTAAAATAAAATAA
>DWPT01000838.1:0-21371 GCA_018251895.1 Agathymus mariae mariae
ATTGAGAGCACTGTACTTGACGCCGTAGTGACTAAGCTTAAGAAGTAATGATTCGTGCTCAACACAATCAAATGCCTCAGACAGATCGCAAAAATCACCTATAGCATTCTGTGATGCCTCCGTGGCCTCAAATAAGGACGCCATTGCATCTAACTACGTCTAACTACGTTACTATCAAACTACGTTAATGTAAAACTTACCTTAAGTTGCACACCATAATATCAAAATTTGAAGTAAATTTATTCGTAGCTACCAGGGTTGACTTAGTAGAGATCTTTGAATAAGTCTGTCCCTGTTGAAGAGTGAGCCATGAATTCGGATATAGCCTGCAGGGCCATTGTTACCTTTGCAAACATACAATATGTATGCTGATGATAGTATTTATTTTCCAGGAGTTACAAAGAAACGAAGAGGCAGCTGCGGAAGCCAGGCTGCAGCAGGAAGAAGAGGAGAAGAGGGAGAGGCAAGAAAGAGAAAGATTAATGGTGAGTTGTATCTATAGTTAAGATAGTAATACAAGAATTCGACCACTGTAGCATGTGTATGTTGTAAAGAGGATTGCAATGTTATTACAAGTTGGTTAAGGATGAACCATTCTAAAAATGTAACTTTTTTTTTTAATATTTTATAGGCCCCTAAACTATTGCCTGAAATTACTTTTTAATATAAGAATTAGGTTAAAGCATTGGCTTCGGGCATAATAAACAAAGGTTCAACTATTTTTATTCTCAAAAGAATTAATAAACAAGGAGCATTTTGTTGTGATTATTACGAAACACATGGACAAATATTAACTCATACATGCATCAGGAGTATGTTCAACAGTGTTGTGGCCCTACACTAATGAGTCATTATAACATACATCTGTCACATTAATGTTTGCACAAGAATCCCTCAGTCAGCCAATGCGTCACGACCAAGTGAGCTACAAAGTCATTGATTACTTGTTAATAGGTATTGTGTTTCCAACAGCAACAACAACAAGAGCAGCAACAACAACAATTGGACTCCGAGAGGAGCAAGAGTGATAAGTCAACGACCTCAGACAATGCCAGCCTGTACTCGTTGCATGACTTTGATATCAACATCGAGTTGGATCTGCCTGTTGCAAGTGAGTTGCATGATTCTATGGCACAATGAAAAAAAAATAAACAAAATGTTCGCACCCTCAAACCCCTTCACTGCGATTCCTTGTTTTGTGGGTGGTATGAACATTCGCGTATATCACAAAGTTATATGTAGTTATGTGTACCTAAATATCTGCCCCAGCCGGGAATCAAGCCCGGGATCCCTCGCACGACAGACAGGATCACTATCGACCGGGCAACAGTTCTCAAGTATAGGTAATTTAATAGTAATAGTCCACAAGTCATTGTAGCTATATTGGAAATAAGAGACTGACATCAACAGATTTAATCATTTATATCGACATATAAGGTGTATTTCTCGTTATATAACTACACTACAGCCCAAAGTATAATTACAGTTATAATAAAGCAACAGATATCATCCAATCATACTGCTACATGCGTATTGACGGGTTCGTAAAGACACCTAAATAGTTCCACAGAAGCTTTATTACTCGTAAAACACCTCCAAAAGTAGTTAACGATCGCAGCCGCACACTCGTTGATGGCAGGTGTTTCGGTCGTAGTCACGTACGTATTCGAAAGTTGAATGACCTGGCAGTGACCCTACCATCAAATTATACGTGTATGGGAATCAGTACTCACTTAAAAGCAGGTGGAGTGTACTAATATTTGCTTCTCTCATATTAAGGAATAACTAATAATATAAAACGTTTCCATTGCAGAAGTAACGTCCCCTCAGCCCAAGCAGGTGACAGCGAAAGTCAAAGAAACCGGTCCCAAGAGGTCACTGAACCTCGAAGAGTACAAGAAACGTCACGGGCTAATATGAGTGTAGCGTGGACTGTGCATGTGATAGTGTTTGCATAACAAGGACAGCGGTGTCAGTGTTGGTGTGCGAGAGAGACAGACAGACATTCCAACGTGTTCAAGTGACCACCGTTGGACATATTGACCAATGTAAGTGGATCTATTGATCTTGATTCATACTACCATATATATATTTTCATGTTGGTTTACTCATTTAATTAATCAAATTAATAGATCGTTGTTAATTTGTATTATCGTTCTAGTGCTTGTTGGTATAATCACATTACTTGTTAAAACTGTTACTGTCAATTATGTAGACAGAGGAATTTTTTGTAGTACAGTGAAATTTTGGTTTTTAACTGATTATATGTATGTATGTGTTTCTAAACCATTTTTAATCTGTAACCGATAACTTTGTATAGCAAATACTACCTCTTATAAAACCTGTATTTTGATTAATGATAGTTAATTATATTAGAGAGTAATTCCTTATTGTTTAATGTGTTGCATGTAATTTTATTGTAACTATATTTTATTACTATTTGTTGGATGGGTGAGAACTATGTTTCCACCAGACACTGAGATGGGATCTACTATACTAAACCATATTATTTAGATATGGACCCCAATAACCCTACTGTTACATGAACTGCACAACTACTTTTATCATTGAAATTCATGTTCATTTATGTATCTGGGTACTATTGCAATAATTTAAATGATTTTCTGTGAGACTAAGCATTACAAAAGCCATATTTAATTTTAATACATCGACCCATATTGTAATGTCAATTGAAATAACAATTATAACTTTAAACCAATCACATCAATACTTATAGAGCTCTCTACAGCATGAGTTGCCATATGAATAAAAGTGATTTTTAAATGTTCATGGTGTATATTTAGGTTAGCTGTGTAAAAGCAACGACTAGTATCACCAGATAAGTACATGTATTTGTTGATCTGTGGCATAAGATAATGCCTTTTTTGGTTTCGAGGGATAAACCTTCAAAAGGGATCCGGTGCCGTGGAAGCGACGCCAGATTAAGTGGGATTTTTACCGCACTAAAATCCTCCCTTCAGCGTTATGTAGAGTGTAGAGGACTCCAGGTCTCCATAGGAACGCAAACAGAGGCCTCTGAGTGCTGTGGCCCTGACAGGCTCTGCCCGGGAGGGACAACATCACCACCACCATCCGATCTTATCGTCGGCACGTGGCCCCTCATACCGTCGTCCTTACCGGGGTTTCGAGCCGGACGGTTCCAGCTACCACTCTTACCGCCCGCAACTTTTGAAGCCCTCTTTTAGTCGCGTCTTACGGCAGTCAGGAGGTACCATAGCCAACAACAATAACAAGATAATGCCTATGTGCGATGGTCTATATCTAAAAAGTAATGTTCTACAATTTTAACCTTAACTTATTATGTATTTCGTAGTATCATTTGTTAGTATAGTTCAAATATTATTTTAAGACATCGCCAACCAACACTGCATCTTTCTAAGTAGCTACTTAATAAGTTATTATGGTTAAAATATTAAGACGTATTTAATATTTCATTTGTTGTGAATGCACTTATAGTGATGAACATTTGAAATGCATCCTATTGCATAATTCTGCATAATTATTACTTTTGTATTAATTATGAATAAAAATGCTGTAGGTGTTATAATTATATGGAACCTAAATACGGTAAATATGTTCTAAGAACTGTCAATATACTGTGGCTTCTAAAAATCTCAATTTAATTTAAAAACGCTAAGGAAATTAAATTTCGGTGTATTAAGGTACTCGTAAAAGTTGACAATTACTTAACGTAAGATTAGATTACAATTTAAATCAACGTCCTCTTTAACTCAAACGCCACCCCACCGATTTACCCCAAATATAACATTTATCCACAAAACTTCAGGAAGTTTGCATGTGAAATAATAGAAAGCATCAACAAACTGAACCGGCAACGTACAAATTATACCCGCTGCTTAGTTTTAATTTAGTTATTCGTTTGTACTGAAATAATTACATTAAAATATAATATTGATGGTGTACAAGGATGCATATCAAATTGTGGAGTCACGTGACGTTAGATGTTCCGTCAAGGTAATAAATGCTAGAACTGTCTGTATATACAATTGCATTCTTATGACTGAACAGTGGTAAAGTTGAAATATAAAGCTATTAATAATCTGTATAAATTATTACGTATTGTGTTGAATTTGATGAAGACGAGGCATACGTATCGGTCTCGTGTAACGGCGGCCCCTAGCGGATTTTATGGAATACAGAATTACAGACAATCCTACATCGACTTTAACCAACCATCCGAGCTTTGATTTACAAACTCAACTTTGGAAATGTATTTTTTGTTTAAATCAATAAGTAACTACAGTTATGTTATTATAAAAAAAGTTGCTTCCAAAAATTTGATCAACATATGTTCTTATATAGAATATAATAATGCATTTGTTTTGATCATACTTCTGGATATACGAGTAAGTGCGGATATTGAAAAACTAAACATTAGAACATGCCAACACATTGACTGTTGTAAAATAAATTAAAGCTTTTCTACTATCAAATTTAAGTACTCCTAATAAGTAGATTTGCTCGTATTGGGCAAGTGCGAGACAAACGGCCAGAGCGTACTGAGAATACATCAGTGAGTCATAACCATCTCCCAGAGAGGCAGAGTATTTTTTGGTGGTAAAGTGACAAACAAACTGTTGATATATTATGAAAGAATAGAAAAGCGATTGGTAATTAAGTAGTTAAATTGGTAAACATCTTTAACATAATCATTTTTTACATTGTATTAATATTTTGTTATATATTCTCCAAGTATATATCTTCGTATCGGCTCCTGTCTCTCCTCGCAGAGTCAATTACACCCCCGGTGTTGCAGACGAGCGTGCACGGCTGTGACCACTCGTCGCGTGGTTCATGTACTCGTTCGCCGAGTGTTGTTAACCTATGACTATTATTAAACAATTTTGATAAAGGTGTGTTGTGATGTTCGTTTGCGATTTTAAATCAATATTGCTATGTTATACTTTGTATATTGTCAGTTTGTTGAAACATATTGTGTAATTATGTAGCTGTATATTTAGATTGTGTTTCACTTCTACGTATCGACCATTAGTGTTTAAAGTTCTGTCGAAAAAAACTAAAACTACCCTCATTAATTACGTCTTGTATTGCTATTTTTGTAAAATCTATAATGAAAAAGTAAAAGTGCTTCTTATAATTAAAGCAATACTATACTGTAGTGTGAATTGTTTATGTTTATAAATTAATGCTGTTTCTAGGGAACTATTTTGACTACTGTGTACTTCAATTAAATATCATCTTTGAAGGTAGATGAGAATGTATTGGTAATTAAGAAACGCTTAAAGATTGTAGACATGGTTTACTCATGTTGGTATAATGGGACGGTCATAAAAAAATTATGAATGGACTTGTCCATGTTTTTATCAAATTCTGGGAGAAACATCATGTCCCAAAATTTCTTCTTCAACTAACAGAACTGGATTGGTCCTGTTGTATTCTTTCAATTAGTGGATATAATATGTAAATCATATCTAAACTTCTCAGTTTAACTAATACTTATTTGAAATCAAAGAATATATACCCGTAGAAATAGTCAACCTGATTATTTATTCTAGTTAATTAATATTAGATATTATAGGTGATTATGAATAGCTATATATTTTTAATGTGGCCCTAACTAGAAATGTACTACTTAACTAATGTAAAAGTCGTATTGGTGTATGTTTGCTCTTCGAGTGGTTTGTTGATGAGTTGCAAATAAAAATCTATGATAGTTTTGATGTTTCGTGAGATTGTAGCTAAGGTTTGATAAATACATGCGCAAGATTGGCGTGGCAATGTCATAATTGTTTGACGTGATGTCTTATAAATCGATGAACGCCGACTGCATGCACGAAAAAGCATAACTCATTGTCACGTTCCGCTTGAGCCGAGCGTGCAAGCGAGAGCGCTGAACAAGCGATAGAGAGGCGCGATCGACCTCAACGTTCGGTTTGTGACGCATCTATCTCTCTTTCACTCCATCGGCCAATACGTCCGAGTTGAAGAGAGACAGCGGTAGCACCCAACCTACACGTGAACTGTTTTGTCAACTGTTTAAAAAGTGAAGTGAAAAGTTAATGAGGTTTCCATTGTTTATTACAACAACAATTGCGGCAAATAAGTAATAAAAGTATGCAATTTTTCAGCAATATTTTCTTATGACGTTATCACGTAAAATTATCGTCCGTAAACTGACTTTACAGACAACCAATTTTTTTATCACAACAGTGGTTCAAGCCAATTTTATCGCTCGTCTGACTTAAACGTAATGGTTCACTATTCGTAACATTGCCAAGAAGTTGCAGTATCATGACGATATTTGCTTACAAAGGAAACACTCGGAGAGTGAACTGGCTTAGCTTATGGAAATTTGTTATTACATATTACTGATTAGGTAGATATTAATAGTTATTTTTTCGATTAAAATTTGTTATATTCCGTGTGGAAAACTTTCACACAATACTTACTGATGTTCAAATTTATTTAATGACTGTAAAATAGTGAGAATCCCAACGTGATTTAAATTTTGCCGCCAATTTTCGAGCGTCAATCCGGTGTGTAATACAGGCCACGGGATGGTAAACTAGCAGTAACAGGTTAGCAGTTAGTTCGGAGAGTAACCGCTAGGGGGCGCGCGCGTGTTCGACTTATCATCCGTAAATATGGTTTCTGGTTTCAAACGTACTATGTAGTAATAAAAAAAAATCATACATATTGCTAATAATAGCTATGTAAAATTTTACCTTTGTTATTTTAAGGCGATCAGCACTTCGTCGTCGACCCAAGCTCCACTTCGTTGTGAGATAGAATAGAATGGACAATGTACGTGAATGGTATCGTTACATTATAATTTACTGTATTATTTATTTTTTTAACAAAAATGAACAACATGATTACTTAATGTGTATTGAATATTGAGAATAAGGCTCAAACTGCTTGAATAAAGCCTCGAAAAGCAATAAATTTGATGTTTTATTTCAATTTATAACTACAAGTATGTGTGCGAGTTGCTCTAACGCAATAGTGTTGGGATCGACCGTTAATACGAAAACATTATACGACTAGATTTTTTTTTAAATGATAATACGACAGATGAGCCACCTCTTGGTAAGTGGTCATCGTAGCCCATGGACATCAGCAAGATCATAGGTATCACTGAAGCGTTGTCAGCCAAAAATGAGAAGAAGGTAAGAAAGAATAATGAACGAATGCCCCCGTTTCCATCTTGACCGACGCCCGTATTGCCTTCCATGTTACAATGTCGTCGGCTCTAGACTAAAAAATTAAGAATGTTCTAATAAACAGCATACTATACGGTAATCACAGTAGCTGACAAGTTTCGCGCTGGAAGAGGTTAATTTTACAGTACAAACGAGTAGGTACAGTGCGTCTAAAAATGTAACACAACATTACGATTGCCAAAAGTCTGAAATAGACCAGAGACAATTAATTTATTATAGTCAAAAGATGCGAAGTTATGGTATGCCATCGAATACGCATTTTCTGAACACACTGTGGATGACCTACACAGGAATGGTCGCAGCCAGACTGGGAGATCATTTTATAAATTAGTAGCATATTGTATTTTTTTTTACATAAAATAAGATGATGTTTGACAACGAGCCCACCTGATGGTAAGTAATGATGCAATCTAAGATTGTCTAATATCTAGCTTAAGCAATATACAGGGTCAATTTTACAAGTGGGCGGAGATGGCCAAATCCGAAACTGAGGAATAGCGAAGTGTTCAAAGGAGTCAGGTTCGATTTTGATGAAAACTGAAACTGCATCATTGGATGTTTGAATAATATATATACATTTATATCATTGATATGTAATAAAATCGCATACAGGTGATCTTAATTAATAAAATTGACAGTTAAATATTTTCAATGACCGAAGTGTTGCGCGCGGAACTCATTCAGGTAAAACAATATACGTTCAAGGTACGTTCCATTGATTTAAGTCTGAATTGAAGTCAGATTGAATAAACATTTTAAATTTTTGTTTACTCATTCATGTATATATCAGCAATTGTATATAATTACCAAATAAGTTTTTTTGTTCAAAATAATTTTCTTATTTATATGTAAATTTATCATTTGCAAAATATCTCAGTAAATTTTCATGTATTATTTAAATTTGTATCTTAAAAAAATATTTTGTTTGTGATTCGTCAGAAGTGCCTTTGCTAAAATCGATTTCTAATTTTTCACCATTATCTTTTAGTTCTGATTTTCTAAGTACACCCTCAACTTGTAAGGGTATTGGGTTTCGTACGAACTGGGTGTCTCTGTCAAGCTCAAAGTCCGCGTTATAAATTTTACACATAAATTCTAAGCAACCTACTTTTTAATAAGACAACCTTATGTGGTTGTTTTGGGAATAAAATAACCTTTCATTTCATCTTCAACTTCAATTAAATAACTGATAATAGCATATTAATGACGCTAACTTACCGGTTTCTACTTACGGTGGTAACTTCATAATCGCGCAGAAAGGAAGTAGGCATCTTTATTTTTTTAATTTCGTTGGGGTATATTCTCTCAGCTAATGCTATATTTTTATGAAAATCTTATCGAGGGAGTAGATTGACAATATTTAATTGACAATTTTATTATCTTGTAAGCTATTTTATTAAGCAACCTATCGGTTATATATAGATATATTATCTAGCTTTTTTTAATGGTAATAGCCGACAAACGGGCAGACGAGCCACCTGATGGTTAGTGGTCACCGTCGCCCATGGACATCAGCAAGACCAAAGGTGTCACTAATGCGTTGTCAGCCAGGAAATGAGAAGATGGTAAAAAAGAAGAATTATATTCTGGATCATTATTATTAAACCGATGGAAGTTTGAAATGTTTAACTTTATAACAGCCTATCGCTCTCCTCTTAAAGACTCCCACATTGTAAATAGGAGAGAACACCGATTTGCGCCAGCTAGTCCAGCCCTTTGCAGTGTGCATCACGGGCGGCAGGATGTTCGCGACGTGAGGATAGATACTCGCCGTATGTGGGGTTGTTCGATGGGGAATTATTTGCTACAATTCCTATGTACACTCCGAAATGCATCCTGTAGAAGACAGAGGCTGGCGAACGCGCTTGTGCTCAAGACATTGTAGATTGGTTTCGACCAGATCTGGGTCACCAATGAGCCTCTTTGCACGCTTCTTCATCGTGTATAAAGCTGATCGAACCTTAGCTTTGTTCTTTGTAATTATTTATTAAATAAAAATCCCATTGTAATGCATTTGACGATTGAAGCAGGGTGTTAATAATTCATTAAAATTTTGTACCGTAAATCCTTCTTACATATCAATTTGAAATAATTATATAGTTTTGTAGTAAATAAGTAGATACGGTGGATATATTCATTAAAACAGGGACTCGAGGTTCAAGTTCTTGGGGTCTCAAGTAGCCTGTGGTCAGGGAATTCATTTTCGGCAGACAATAATCATGTGACTCGAGAATAGTTAAAATAAAACAACATTAAAATGTAACAAACACACGTCTTGATTAAAAATGCTATTCTAGTAACATGCGAACATTTTAAACTTAATTAAATTTTTATACATTAACTGTAAAGACGCTTACAGATCTATGAAATATTTCTATCGCTTAATAATATAAATAAATAGCTAATTTTACATTATACGATACAAGTATGACGCGATTTGGTTATTTTAACATTAATATAACACGTTTGTACGGCTCTTGTAATTGTAGCGATCCTCGGGTGAACTTCGTCGATCTACGCTTCAAGCCAGCGAGTGTTAGCCACTAATTTATAAACATTTTATTGAGTGAAACACAATTAGACCTTATCAACGACAAATAATGAATTTGGTTTATATTTTATTGAAGAGAAATCATGACACATGTAAAAAGTACTTATGTAAAATGTCTGACCACAGACTTCACATAATGTCACACAAGGATATTTAAGTATTAACTTTATATATGTCATATAATATCTTTATTTACAATGACCATATTTTTGCAACTAGTTTTCACCAGTTTATGAGTATTGCTTACGCTTCTAGATTTCCAAGAAGAAAAATAAATAAATAGATTGTCAAGCGTGAACTTTAACATGAAAATGGAATTAATATTTACATGCTTTAATAGTACTATATTTTTTACAGTATTTATTTAGAAAAAAAAAACATATTTCAAAATGCAAATGAATTTTGGCAGTATGATAAATTATGAAAGTGACGTACAGTACTCGATGAAATAACACGTTTATGGCGTGAACTATCAGCGCCACTAATATTGTGATCCCTCTCTCGATATGTTACACACGATTTTAATATCGATAGAGGAATATCAAACTATCGAACATGGCGTCGTAAACAGCTCCACAATTGTCTTCGTTTAGCTCTTAAAGAGCGACAATGCCAGCAATCTATCTTATTCCAGTAACATTTCAACGCTCCCGCTAAATTTTGTAAGTAAAATGTTTTGGCTGAATATCATATGAAACGTTGGTGTATTAAGGTTTTTAATACATTAAAATAAAAGCAATTTTTTGTGAAATGTCATCAAATTTAAATCAATATGATATCAACATTAAATCAAATGTGTCATTGTTAATTGTTAATTAAAGTGTCGATTCATAATGTGTAGTATATTACCAGTGATTTTGAAAATGAAATAAATAATGTACAATAAAGTAAATTTTTTGCTAAGTAATTATTTGACTTTGTGAGTTGTTATCACCGATGCAATTTATTGAAAATATTTCGATACAATATTACAGTATTGACGTTTGTCGGAAACTTTAAATTGTACAAATGTCCATAAAATGAAAATGTTATTCTTGAGAGACATCGGTTATAACTCGAAAAATAAAAAAAATGTACCCATGCATATTCCAAACCACAGATTTTTCATTCATTCATTAAAAAAAGTCCAAAATAGCAATTACGGACTTATTCTTCGGGAATATGGAATTGTATTAATTTTCATTTCCATGTTTAAACAAATATACCTTACGAATATTGCGTAAACAAAAACATTACTTATATTATTATATCTTACGTAAGTTTAATCATTATTCCTATAGGAAGCCAGCAATTCGATCACAAAATCAGACCATATTAATTTCTACACTTTTTATTACGATTAAGAGTTAAGAATATTTTCATAACGAACCTGGCCGTCAAAAGTTGTTGAATTATTTAATAACTAGCGGCTCACCCCGACTTAGTTCGGGTCGAAAAACAAATTACATATTCATGTGTGGCTTATGTCCATTCAGAATAATATACTTTTCAAATGTTAAAAGAACTTTTCAAATAGGTGCCCTTGTCCCTGAGATTATTTTCCACATATACACAACTCACGAAATTCGCACTCTCTTTATAGTAGATATCAATAAGATTTTTGATGTCTCTGAACAACTTTTATTTACATTTACAGAAACATTTGCATTTATTATAATAAATAGTTTAAACAGACTGTCATAGTGCCAAGCCTACAAATTGTAGATAGCTTTAATTTGGCGTTGTGTGTTTATTATCTATCGCCAAAGAGGGAGGGAGAAACTGAACATTTGTCTGTTGACAGAATGTGTTTACAAATTTTAATTGCGTTCCTATCGTGTTGTGTCGTGTCGTTGAAATGTAACACGAGTGTGCCTGATAATTGATACTGTGAAGTTGAAATTGTTAATTGATGTTTTTATTGTTTGATGATAATAAAATGATCTCGTTTCTATTTATAATTGAACGTCAAAGATTTCTCCACTCCCTGTACAATCTGTCTACGGTGTCAACGTCTCTCAGCATTTTTCGTGTTTGGTGTGTCGACATGTTCTTATAACGTACGCCATTCTCTTCGACATACATGTCGTTCGTAATAAGTATGTATACTCTTTACGTAACTATCATATCAAACGGTAGCCGAAGCCGTAGATTGTCAAGAGACATCAATAACTTAGATCTATACTTTTAAATACATAGATCTCTGAAAAACGGTCTCCCGCGTTGTCTCCGTATGCGGCAGAGAGTGTGCATGTTGAGCGCGGTCACGTGTGGTGGTACTGCAGGGTGTGGTGCGCGAGCGGGTGCTCGTATAGCGGGTAGAGCGGCTGCGGCGCGTGCGCTGGCGCCGCCAGTGGCAGCGGCAGCGTTGGCGCGTCGCTGTCGTCGTCGGTGGACGAGTCCAGCTGCTTGTCGCCGGTGCCGCCGCTGAAATTATAAAAACAGAAGAATAAGTCAGTTTGTGAAAAAAATATATAAATCGAGTCTCTCATGGGATGTGATTCTGTACTGTTAATGGAAGCGGGATATTTTTAATTTTCTATCCAAATTCCTATATTTAGAGGTTAATTTCCCACACGTTTATCCCCATATATGTACTAAGTTCCGTGTTTGTGGGTCCATTAAGGTGTAAGAAGCTCCATCCATTCTTGAGCTAAAAATCTCTTACTCGTGGTACATCCTGCGGAGTTGTGGACTAGATCTCATCGAATGGTCCGTCCTGCTGGAGATCGCTTGGCTCTGTATCGTCCTGTGTAATCCGACTAGATCTCCACCTGCACTAGCTATCACCTTATTTGTAGATTCAACCGTGAAGGTTTTTATGTGTTTACAATATCGAAGAGTATACATATATTCAGATTTAGAACAAATGCCATAGTAGCAAACTAACAGTGATGTGTACAAGTGATTCTATGACGGTTTAATTTTTCTATGAATGTATGGAACCCTAGAAATATTCACACACTCTCATCCCTGTATCTGGAATTCATTGTGGCTTGTACATTAACACATCCTACTGCCTCGAACTGAGAAGAAATCTTCATGTGCACGTAACGTCTTAAACTAAGACTAATCTTGAATGACCTTGCTTCCTCCAACGATTATAATACAACACATAAAACTTGACCGACGAGATATATTTTTTTTGCAAACAAGTTCTGTGTAACGACCCCTATGAGCCGAACTGAAAGATGATAGACGTCAAAAATTAAAAGCGCGCAACCATAGACGTCCCATAGTTTTTTTTCAAGTTCATCTGAATTTAATACATGAAATTAATAACAGCCTTAAACGTTAGCCGTTTGTCTATTCCCAAGCATCGTATAGCGATATAAAAATAAACGAAAAACAACAGACAAAGATCATGTTACCAGTTACCATGGCTTAGGGGCTGGCTGTCGGCGCAGATATGTCAATTTGTGCGCGGCTCGATCTTCCGGCTACCCGTTTTATACTATAGCTTAAATAAAATGAAAAGGAAATATGATACTTTCATAGTTTTCTGCTGAACGAATTTTTTTGGGCAGTCAGCTGTTAATTTAAAGGTTTTTTTTTAATTACTACGCCTTTTCATTAACAACAAAGTAATAAAAGACGTGTAAAACTGCAAACCAGCTGCAAACACCCATATGAGAGTATTTTAGAATATAACCTCTACAGGTCAAGTCTAGACTTGACGTACGTAACTTAGTAACAAAAATATTTCCCACAATACAACGTCTCGAGAAAAAACAAATAACAAAAACAACTGGGTATACCGCGGACTATGACGGCGGATATCGGGTTACTACGTTTAGGGGGCTGTCGGCACGGATACGTCACTTTATGGATAACGACATCGGATGGTATGGGATAGCACTAATCATTAATAACTGTTTATATTTCACAAAGCCAGTGGGAGGGCAGGGAACCGATATTGGCACTGAAAATGGAACTGTTATTTAAGTGTTAATACCGTTTGAAAGGACTCACTCAAAAGAGTGACATTAACTCCCTTGCAAACAATTAATACTATTTAAAATTCCAATTTTCCTGACAAAAACAACATGATCATACTACATATTTTTCGAGAAATCGAATTCTCGCTCGGTTACTTTAAAAACTCTTCGATCAATTTTCGATTTACGGTAATTATTTGATTTCTACTGCTTTAAATATGACCTATAATCTAATCTAACAATACTTTCCTTAAATTTAATTATGAATAATTTTACCCTTTTAATAAACATTTATGAAAAGTAACAAATCGCAAAAGACCTCACTATTATGTACTATTTTACATTTCAGAATAAAAATTAAAAAAACGCACGGATTTCTGGAGATGTAAAAGAACGATAGTAAATACGGCTTTGTTTCTTTTTTTTGTGTACAAATACACAAGGGACCTAATTTTCTAAATCCTGTTCATAATTAGTGAAGTGGAAGTGAGCGGCTGGATGAACACGAAATCGGGTCTTTGCCGACAGAAAGAAAAAACAAAACAATGCATTATGGCCGCCACCCGTGACATCCAACATGCGCCGCCGAAAATGACAAAATATTCTTTATGAGTAAACTCCAAGTTATAAGATATTTGTAATTTGTTAACAATGATTATAAAATATCAAAACATAAGTGACAAAGCAGAAATAAAAGTTAAAACTGTTTTAACTAAGAATTTGAATTAAGAGACAAAAGATACTAAAATTAGTTTTCTGTAGCTTAGAAATAAACTAAATTTTAAAACACATCACTGTTTTACACCGCAATTCAATTTTATCCTATCTTGACGACTGTAGATCGGTAACCTTGGTGTTCAAGCGAAAGAAGATGTGATTCCCGACCTGAGTAAATTAATGAGAGAGATAAATTCTCAAATCAAACATGAAACCAAACAACCCGTTTGTAATGTTTAACTTATGTAAATTCCTGCCGCTAGCGACACTGAGATCTCCAGTGCGTTGATAAGTGTTTGTTTAAATTTTAAGTATTTTACTAACTGGTAATGATGGCTTTTACCATCTGTCTGAATAAATGAAGATAATGTCCAAGAAGATACTAGAGCCTTTTATAATTTAAATGAGGCGAGACCATCGCCAAACATTTTACTACCGAGAAGGTCTAATGGACAGTGTGCAAAATTTAAAAACATATCGGTCATAGTAATTTATTAACTAGACCTTCCAATTAGAAACGCAAAAGCATCATGGCCGAAATTGTGTATGTGATGTTACTTCATTCTGTATCGTATCCAAAAAGGAAATTGATTAGCGCTAGGACCTTTACATGGTTCGCCTGTGATGCAGATACCTAGAGTTTTAAAGCAGGTTTCTTCGGGTATAAAGGTCTCAAACTATTTATTTATTTCTTATATTATATAAGAAATTATGTTGGAATATAAACAGATGTGACTATGACCACCGGTTTAGAGGTAGCACCTAGCTTAATTCCGATGGTACTCCTAAAAGGTGATAGGGTTTTCTACGTGTTTATTGTACGAACTTGATTCGAATCCTGTATACAAATCTTATTTTTCTAAGTTAACCTTTTAAATAAAAAATAGGTGTAGGTACCCACCGTAGCCTGACAATATATTTACCGTAAATTTAGTATATATACGAAGAAAAATAAAATGAACAAGCAGAAAAAATATACACACAATCATGACCCAAGAAATAGGTATAATCTGGTTATGTTTGTTTACATATCGCCTTCAAAAGTTCCTTCCTTGTATGGGGCTCGTTCATTCATTAACATGTTCATTTATACAATAAGATTCCAAAGATGATACGTGATTTAAGATGTGCAATATTTAAATTGACGGACTGCATTTTTTATAAATATACCTAGCTTTTTTTAGCATTTCGTTCAGGAAAATGTTATGGATTTCCTTTCCCACCGTTTCCTTAACATTCGACAAAACTCATACCAGAAGCTAGTGTTAATACAAACTCAAATTCACAATGTACGGTACATAAGTACATTATTGTCGGACGTCTGTCCTGCAAGCTTTTAGGAGCAGATGTGACGGTGTCGGATTACATCGGATGTTTCGTTCGCGCATGTAGCGCTGGCCCGCTCGCACACGAACTGTTACACACTGGATGTGGTTGGATTAGTACATTACTAGACATGTAGTTATCATTAATTGTTGTGACATTTTTATATGATAAACATTATAGGTTTTCGTTAAATCTAGTAGTTTGATAAGAATGCTGTACAGTTTTTATAAGAATAGAAGAAGAGATCACCGCGGGAATAAATTTCCTTTGACCATAACAGAAGGTTGAGGAGTTCTCCAGATCGTGAGCAGATCTAAGAAATTACATGCCAACAAGAGTCCTTTGTGCTTGGGGATCTGGCAATGAACTCGTGTTGAAATTTAATCAAATTCACAGGGGTCCCTTTTAAGCCTTATAATATAACGTAATTATTTTGAATATTATTGTTTGTCACATAAAATTTTGCGCCGGCCGAAAATCAAACCCTGGAACCTGCGCACAGCAGTCGGTGACTATCAACCACCGTACAAAGCTAATTCTCTTATTATTTATTTCTTAAGCAGAATAAGCATTTACGATGTTAATTTTAAAAAAAAGTCAATTGTTTTGTATTTGCTCTAAATGCGAGTTTTTCATTATACAAGATTTTTTTCATATGTTATGAAAAACTCGCGCTACCCTGATTCTTTAAAAAAATATATAAAAATATTTACATCAAATGAATCTACTAACAAACAGCATAATAATAATATGAAAACAGTGTTTTAATTTGGTTAAAAGATATTAATTTCACGCTCATATCTGCCGAAACACAACCGTTCCAAGGGCGATCTTAGCACCTCCCAACACAGCCCATTTAACTCGAAACATACACTGCAACTACGAATTTCGTCGATGAAGCAAAATTTCAAACATGGAATCTATATTCCGAACGAGACCTTGCAGCTTAAAGCCGACCGTATCGCTCTACGATAGAGTGGGTTTTAAATAAACACGAAACTCAAATACGCAACTGACGTACTTGGCAGGATATCAGGTTACGAAGCCGTCCAAATGGATAGGTAAACTCCCCTCTATATTGTTAGTACTCTGTGGCTTTATTTTTAATACCGACGCGATCGCTGAGAGTAGAAATTTATAATATATTTTACTATTCGAAGTTTCATGTGACAAAAATCTTAAGATTAATTAAGGTCCAATGTCGCGTAAGACAGATAGTTTTATTGGTAAATTCCATATTTTTGTACTTCATACCTATTGTAGACCAAGGTGAGACATGAATCATGACCATGCTAAGTCTTGATAACAATAATTGTGAGTACCTGTGAAATTAAAATGTATAAGGTCCGCGATGATATATTTTACCATAATAAATTCCTGTTTGTTTTTTTATTAATATTCGAATAGCACATGGGCATAATTATTAATTTTATATTATATTTGTTGTTTATTTGTGATTTGTTTTTATGGCACCTGTGCACATTTTCACTTCACTTGGTATTTCGATTGGCTTATTCAAGCACATTTTTTATGTTGTTATGTTAAGGTTAAGTTTTTAACATATGAACAAACTGACCACTTGACGATCAAAAGCAGAGTACGAAAATGGAAGTGGAGAGCCAGCTTATTACTAGCTCTCCGACACTACGACAATACCCAAAAAAACAATTCACGGTCGACTTGATAAGGAAAGTGGTAGGTGGTAGCTAGCCAAGCGGCAAGCGGATAAAAACTCTACGACTACGCCCAAGTAACATCCAGATTAAACAGAGTGGTAACAGAGCTCAGCGATCACCAACAGTATAGATCACTTGTCATAAACTCGCTCCTTGTGAGCGGCGGAGGTTAACTTGAACACAAAAATGGGAAGGGCTCCCTTAAACACCAAAAACGCGTTATATGTCCCAAGCGTAAATCTTCTGACAATGTATCCTTTTACCGTGAGTAATAATAGCAATAAGTGAAGCTTTAAATACGCCCATAACTGTAAGATATTAAAAGCTACGACAGATTCTTTCCCAGATCCGGGAGCGAGTCACAAATTGTAAACCACTAAGTTTGCAGTACTCATAATAACAGACCATAGAGTATTAACCATATTATTGTATGTATGTATTAACCATTTACTTAACTTTTTTAAATATTCTAGGTACTTTTTTTTGTTCGTTGATATATTCTCGCGCCGGCCAGCCAGCACCCGGGACTTCTACGCCAGTGGTCGCGTAGCAAACACGATTAAAATAAAGATTTAAATGCAGATAACGTTCACTCATCAGTTCCCCTTCATGATCAGTTATTTTATATTACAGCTTAAAATATGGTAATATAATTTATAGCGATTAGTTTCGTTCATAAGTTAATAAACTACTAAAAATACGACGTAATAACGCACTCATTAAACATGTCGGTAAACCTGCATCACGGTATCGAAGTTTTCTACAGTGCTTGTAATTACAAGTTCCGAACTAGGCTTATCAGAGCTTGGCCCCTCTCCAGGCCATCAGGCCATTCAGGTATTTATTACAAGAAAGAAAGAGCAGAATCTCACAATAGTGTGACGTCATTGTCACCAACCCATCGACTTATTCATAACAGCTAAGCACAAATTAATTTGTTAACAAAAGAAACATTTAGGTTTGGAGGGTAGTGTGACAGTCGGACTTGCTGACCGCTGTGTTGTGAAATTTAATACAACGCTCACCTACATACGATATTGTCTGAATCGACAATAAATCCGCTGAATTATTAAACATTTGTAATAATTATCACGCTCAAGATAACGAATCTGTTAACAGCATGCATAAAATGCACCGTGGCATATATCGACTGTGATCCGAATTGTGTGTTTTCAGTCCACGATATGAAATATTACCTAATGAGTCTTGCCTGCAGCGTTTTGTTTTATTTTCGACCCGCGGTCCGTCCCGATTTCATTTCATGTTCGAAAAATCATTATTATACACAATACACGTGACATACAGCCTATTTCCATTCGAAATAATGCACCTTTTAAACGGTAAAATAATATTTCAAATAGGTGCCGTTGTTTCGTGATTACTTTCCGTGTATACTAAACTCACTAAAGTCGCACTCTCTTTTTATAATATCAGTATATATTCGATTGCTAACAACATTAAACAACTATCATATGTTCCAAACACATTATGCACTATCGATTTCGGATCCTTCCTGGATTACTGGAACTGCCCTATCAAGGACCGCCGTCGGTTAGCTTCGAGAACCATAATCACCGCACCGGCCACAACTGTTAGGTTTTTTAACGGGACATTCAAATTAACGTTCTTCTTCAATCACTATCCCTTTGGGAATTTCACGAAATTCCTATATAGGAACGGTCGAAGGTAAAGACTTTTGAAGGGTCACATTATTAACTAATTAATCTACGTTATTAATACAAAATCAAGTTAATTAGACCTTATTGAATAACAAACTTATGAAAAAACATTTATAAAATTTAATGTAGGATGTGAATCATTTATGTATTTTTTTAATTCTCTAATTTTATATCGTTTCTCAAGTTGACGTGTATAATTTTGAAGGGGGTGGGGGGGGGGGGGGTCATGACCCCCTACGCCTCCCCTCAATTCCGCCGCCGCCGCACGCCGGATTCTATATTAGGTTCGGTTAGGTACAGAAATTTTTGAAATTTGAAATAACTCTCAGTTATGCAGGTATCCTCACGACGTTTTACTTCACCGAAGCAAGAGAAGCGTGGAGAGTTGGAGCTCGAATCTGCCGCGCGGAAGACCCATGTTCAAACCACTGTTCTACCAGTACAACAAATAGACAATAAAACTCACCTATCCTTGTGCTCCGCTTGTCTATCTCTTTGTCTTCTATTTTTGAACCAATTTGAAACCTGGAAATCACAACTTGAATATTAATAAGCAAATTATTGAGATTTGGCTATTAATAACCACCATGTCAATAAACCACCGCATTCAAAGTCATCACAGTGGAAGACATTGCCAAATTTAATCTTGATCAATAAATCCAAAAGGGTCAACGTGGCATGCAAAACCAGTACAATTGCCATACTAAATTTTTTAAGTCTTTTTCTATTCAAGGATTAAATTATTTGACGCGTATCCTTGCTCAGTAAAGAATTAAAAGCTTTATATTTAAGTATAAAAACGAACATGACGTCACTCCGAGGCGTCCGAGCTTTTTCTGGTCGATCTTAGTATATTTCGTATCGATTAGTAGTACTGTACAAAATCTGATTGATCGAGAATTGAGAGTGATTGAGAACCTATCGGCAAACATTGGTAAACGAGATGTACACAACCTTTTTATTTTCATAAATAATAATCGAATGGCAACGAACTATGTCTGTCAATATCCCACGCGCCGTACGCTCGAACATAAGAAAAAAAATCCTTAGAAACAAGGCTGATCATAACTGGTCACCATCGGAGCAAATCTTGTGGTGGCGAGTAACACGACACCGTCTACCGCTTCCTCAAAATTCAATAGATTATGTTACGGCCCCGCTACGTGTGTACGTACCTACGCTGACTTCAATTGAGTCGCCTTGATTGGACATAAAATAATGTTTGTTTTACACGACCGAGAACAATTGTATAAGTTGACAATTTGCTTTTTATGGTCAACGGTCGATAAACGTAGTCTGACCACCTTATGGTATGTGACCACCGCTATTCGCCCAATTATATATACAGAAAAACCTAATAATACCTTTCTAAGTTAGACAAGATTTTGTGACTGAACCAAATAGGGCCATTACTTTTTCACCACTATATCATGCTCGCGCCGTGGCTCTCATACGTTTCGACTTATTTCAATAATATTTAATCAACTACGTAACTTGTAGGCGTTGGAAAAAATGTTGAGACTGGCTAAGTTTATTATTGTTAGATATAACAGAAGTAGCTGCCCCCCAGGCCACCCACTGCTTTAGGTTTCTGCTCGCTATTGAGCGTAGAATACTGTCCCCATTCCCTTGCTGCCAGAAGAGGGTGTCGTAAGAGGCGACAGAAGCCAGCCTGGTTTGTAGTAGAGCTTCGCGTAAGGATTATAGTCAGCCGCCAAACAACTTGTCTAAGTGAGAATATACTACAGTATTTATTTTCCTTCTTCTTCTTTCTTGGCCGACAACGCATTAGTGATGCCTTTGGTGTTACTAATGTCTTGGTTCTCGATTGGTACAAGGGTTAGTGGACAATTAGATGATTTTAACTCGCCCAACAACACAAAACGACAAAGAACTCGACGATAGTTGTCTGTTTATTGGACGCGCGATAACGACAGCGTAACGTGCCCTTTGCGGCACGGAGACGATCACCAAATTTAGTTACTAGCGTCACACCTCCAACGTAAATATCTCTGTCAAGCACTGCGCTACAAGGTTAACAAAGTGCAATCACTCGGTTAACGTGCCACGTGGTGTTGTATGGTGATACCTGTACAGTGGTGAGTCCCGTGGTCTCCGCCAACTCCCTCTTCTCCCGCGGTGATGGGTAAGGGTTGTGGAGATACCAGTCGCGTAGGACTGATCTGGATTTTTCCTGTTAGAGCGTACAGAACATTATAATCAGTATATACCAGGTAGTACGGCTTCAAGTTTCTTGTTTCAAGTTTTACAATATACTT
>DWPT01000839.1:0-21369 GCA_018251895.1 Agathymus mariae mariae
CGTTTGGCGGCTGACTCAAGCAGGAGGGTGGTAGCTAGCCAGGCAGGCTTCACGAAAAGATAATAATACCAATAATATTAACGACTTAATAACAATATTGATAATATAATCTTTACGCAAAGCCCTACCACCAAGCAAGCGCTTATACAATTATGCTATCCGTCTCCACTGCGTCTATATCTAGATGCATCTTCATTTCTTCCATCACTTTTAATTGCCAGGAGGTCCTCAGAGTAACAGGTGTGTACGTTTATAATTACTATTTCATACAATGAACCAGAGAGAAGCAGGTCAGATAAATAAATAAATAATAAATAAACATTTATACCTTCACACCCCCGCACTAGGAACACAATTATGACATCACAAACACCCATGATCCGAGAACAAACATTTATCTATCGCATAAATGTCTGCCCCGGCCGGGAATCGAACCCGGGACGACTTAGCTCGGCCCGGCAGGGTCACTACCAACTACCAAATTGGACTATGGAGTCGTCGAAATGTTTCTTCTCGGATCTTGGCAGTTTATGATATCTCATTCGCGTATTATGCATTCCATTCGTATCAGAATATCACTCGCATATTCTATTGCGTGGGAGACAGGGTTGTTAATGAAAAAATCTCAAGATTTGATTGATATTTTTGTATTTTAGCAATATTGATGAATCCCAGCCGAACGAAACCCACAAGCTAAGGGATTCAGTTACTCAAATAAAAGTTTATCACGATTCCTCACCCTGAATGACAACGTGTAACGGTAATTTATACGCGTATCACGTTTGCACTCTCGATTCCGACGAGTGACTTTAGGCCACTGTGTCACAAGATATAAATATTTGGATGTATTGCAAATTTAGTTCTAAATTCCTTGATCTACTTTCCAATTATTTTCTGTATTTTAATCAATTTTAAAAAGAAATACTTCAATTGTATGATTCCAAATACAAATGATTTGATTGTTTAAAAGTTAAACGATCGCAAACAGACGCATCAACAATTATAATAAGTAAGAGTATTAAGAGGTTCATATTTACAGACTAAATATCCATAAAATTTCACATTCGACAAAGTTGCATTATTTAAAGGCAGGTCAAAGTCTTTTGTGGCATGCGTGAGGCATATTGAGGCGATTGTTTTGAATCTGCTTACGGGGCAAAACGATTAAATAAGTAACCGTGTATTTAAAACTTACATATTCATGTCTAACACTACGTATAACATTTAATTTTTCTGAACTACGCTGTAGATTACTTCAACAATTCATTTGAAAATTACTATCTAAAAAATTATATCTTATAAAGTATTAGCCGTTATCTTCGGCTTTGCTGAGTTGTGTTCGTACTCGCATACCTACAAACAACTTTCTCGATAACACAAATATATTGGGTTAATTACATCCCAATAATTTCATGCCAATCGTCTATAGTATAATCAATAATAAGGCATGTAATTTTTTTTTAAGAAATATTTAATATAAAATAATGAAGTGATCTTCTTTTCCTCGTGTGATATGTTAATATACAATCCAGTTTAATAAGTTTTTGTTATGGGTGATATAAAAATAATTAAAACTTTAAAGCACCTGGTTATTTACATTTTAAATCATCCAATAATAACAAATCAGGATGACAATAATAGGCGTCATAACATGATATTTCATTAATATAATTTCCGTTTTAAAGCATAGATTAATAACAACAATCCAACCTGATGACCAGTGGTGAT
Organism: Agathymus mariae mariae; assembly: GCA_018251895.1. Taxonomy (NCBI): domain Eukaryota; kingdom Metazoa; phylum Arthropoda; class Insecta; order Lepidoptera; family Hesperiidae; genus Agathymus; species Agathymus mariae. The sequence continues at coordinate 1,729 of DWPT01000839.1, forward strand.
GAAGTCTTAAGATATTGATTTAGTATATTATAATGTAAACTTGAACTGCATTAAAAATATTTTTTATCATCATATTAGTATTGGTGCTAATTTTTGTTCTTAATATAAACGTAATTTTCAGTGACAGTGTTTGCTGATAACAAGTCAATTTCGGATGATTCAGTAAATTCGTTATTCGTATCGTCTGATTGTACGCAGTATGTAATGAAGTCACGTGGATGTGATAACGGTGTCCGACACGATGTGTCCTTATTTAACACCCGTTCCGGTATATCTATGTATTTATTGTTATAGTCCTTTTATACTAGTGCGCAAATACGTAATAGAAGCGTTTAGTTCGCCACGCTGACGCTAGCTGGCAAATGTTGGTATGACTTCTGCTTAACTTATTGGTGCCAAGTAAACGGTGCCGCTGAGCGTTGATAATAATTTTATGGCTTGAAAAATAAAGAAATAATTAGCTATTAGTTCGTACGACACTTAATGATTTAGGAGTTATAGGTGGCAAAGTAATGTTTAATAAATATTTATACTGTATGTAAATCGAAATATTTAGAATTTAAAAATAGATATGCAGTTATAAATATATCTTTGATGTACTATTGTAGTATTGGAATACTGCAATAGCAACATTGAACAACTACATGAAACTATGATATATGTTAAAAATAATAATATTATTTCACATGACATGTCTGTCTCTGTACAGTGTTAAAGGTATATGGGACCTTTATGATCATTGACTCCAAACCTAAGTCCTCTGCTCGAGATTAATCTCTCATTCTAGGGAATGAATAGAACTATATCTCTAGATCTCATCTTTCTTAGCTGGCTTGTCTCAATAACTTATAGTATAATATATAGGACTTTAATATATCCTCATATATATTTCTAAATTTTTTTAACCTTTAAATGTCTCTACAGGAAACGTGATTTGCATCACATTTTTCCTTGTCTATTTATTTTGTCAATGTTTAAATTAAATTCTCTATCCGCAATGTTAGAACAAATTTTACTGTTTGGAATTGCGTTTGTACATTTTCCCGTTGCTAGTATGAAAGTAGTGTTATTGTAGTACTTTCCGTCCTTTTCATCTGAAATTCCCGAATGGGTTAATAGAGACGTGAACGTGAAACGAGTCGTGAATTCGTGGCATATGTAGTGAAAAGCTTTGACTACCCTTTGAATTGTTATAACCCTGAACAGCCATGCAAGGTATACAAAGAGTCGGTTACATGTCTACACATCTATAGGAATTATTCTGATATGTCTGATATATTTATTTTAATTTTAGTAATCTTCAGCATGTTACTTATTGAATTACATTTGGTCCCTATTACATGTAACGCGAATGTTAAAAAAGTAGATGTTTCAAACAAGACATAACAAAGGTATCATCTATATACTCTTAAAGGTTAAAGGTATCAACTTTACTCAAAGAGCGTTGTATAATATAAATAAATGAAAATTTATTATCTGTGTTAAAACTGTATAAAAACTTAGTCGTTTCTAAACTGTATTCATCGTTTCGTATCCGTTTCCTATTTCAATCTCATGAAGAATCTCATACATTTATATAACGAAGTCCATATAAACTCATATATCGTTACAATTGCCTGTCTCATTCAATGTTAATGCACGCCAGATCCTTCCAGTATGGCGACCTATTCACCTGGATATCTGCCAGTGAGGTGAATATCAATCGTCGGTGTGGACATTTGTATTGCTGTAATATGTATAATTATAATAGAAACGTTCACGTGCCTAATCGTCTATTTACATACAAGTATGCTTTTGAGAGATTGTAAATATACAGGGTGACTGGAAATATATTGGCAATACGTTAGAGGATGTAGGAGAGCTAACATGTACCCAAATTACCTCTTATGATCCCTATCAACCATTTTCTATTATTGTTCCACCCGAACGAAGTCGGAGGGGCCGCCAGTATGTAGATAAAACTATTTGAAAGCGAAGACATGTTGATCTAGTGAAGTGTGGTAGAACATTTCCTGTAAGTACACCGTAAGAAGGGAAATGCAAATTTACTTTCTTGAACTAAAAACCTAACCCTATTCCATTTTCTCCTCTATTATTTCTAGGTGTATATTTTTTTACAATTGGTTAATCGATTTCACCGAATAAACATGCCGAATGTGGTAGGTATTATATATAACCATTCTTACATCTTTTAGTGATCGTATAACGTTTATACGACTTGACCGATCAACCCTACATTCATGCAGGATTTTCCATAGAGGCGACGGTTCATAGGCATGATCTGGTATTTTTTTTAATGTAAACTGGTTTTATTCATGTACATATATATATATTTTTATTTATCTATTAATAAATATTAAAACAACGATTGATGATCGATTTATTATCACAGCGTATCCTATCTATATAAATTACTGTCAAACCGATAACTAAGTTATCGTACATAATATTTGTATAAATGCACGACGTGATGAAAATGAATAGTTCGATGTTTGTATATCGATAACGGCATCGATTATTAAACAATCTTTTACCAGTACAATTTAATCAGTTTTTCGTGTCTTATTTTTTGCTAATTAATTTTGAACAAGGTAATAAAAGTATATTAGCTAAGCATAAAATCTAGATATTCCTATTATTTTAATACGATAAAACAAAGCCTTTGTCTGTAAGCCTGCGAAGCGAATCGAGGCCATAGAACATTACAAAAAATATTTTTGTTTTTGAAAGAATTTTATAAACGTTGGTAGAGACCTTCTAATTTCATTGCGTTGAACAATTGAGCTAATAATGTGAGAGTAATATCGGTTTTGATGTATAAATTTTTACTTACCCATACAGCAGTCAGTGGAATACTCTTCGTCATGGCAAGAATACGTGATGGTATAAACCAACCTGATAACAGATGTTTAACAGCCAAACATAATGCTGTTTGAATTTTTGCTATACCATCCGGTCTTCAGGTCTCATTGGGATTGCTATTGTACATTATATTCGTCTACAGCATACCGAGCTGCGCCGTTAACAACACCCGGTACGGGTATGGACATACGGAACAGCTCGGTGTAATTTTGAACTTTATGTCAATGTAAGGCAATCAGCCATAGTTATATTATTCTATTGAACCTGTCCGAGTCATTATATCGTTGGTGTATGATGTGTTTATCAATAATAATAATAATAATATATTTATTTGGAACAAACATATAGGTACAAAGATACACGTGAGCAACGATGACCTTGCATACGTATAAACTGTGTTGCAGTGATCGACAACAACAACAGTTCGACAAGGTTTAGGTGGGCACACCGTGTGCGCTCGGGCTGGGCATTTTGAAGTTAGTATTTCAGGATTATAAAATAATTCAGAATGTTTGCGTAGTAACTAAAATACTACATTCGTCAAATTGATTACACCTTTCGACACAGCAGTGAAAAGTTAACAATACTATATCCGTATGCCTGCCAGAAAATATATACAATTAGGCATTTTATCGACAAGTTACAGTCATTGGCGTGGAAATTTACCAGGTACCCATAATATATTACGGTATAAACTATATCTTAAGTGGTTTGCCCACTTGTTGATAAAACAAAGTATTGGAGTGTGTATAATATCATTATGACATCCACGTAAACAGTGACGATAATTGTATTTTCGTTTGAATTGATTGAAATTATCTTTTATTAACTGAGGCTGGTTTTTTAAGAAATCTATTTTTACTGGTATGACTATGAAATATTACTATGTATACTACTATAATGGTTTATTAAATTTCCTTTCATCTGATAAATCCCGTATAATTTAGTATAATTACAGAGTTCGGATATATATCCTACGTGTGTCCGTCTCGGACTTGACCAGGTTATATGAATGGTTTTGTTATGCTGATAAACGCGCAGTGCAGTGCAGCCGACTGCAAGCTATCGGTCATTGCAACACAATGAACGATAACCCATCTTCAACAATAGACTTGATACTAAACAAAGAAGGTTCTCGGAACTGGTTCAATTGGGTAAGCTGCAGTCGATTTAGAAAATGAAAACAATGACACAGCGCTGAGTGGGGAGAATCTAAGTATCTATAAACTTCTTGAAGAAATACATAATAATAAAATAGTCAAAGAATAGTGTCCGACATTTTCTTAAGTATAAGTTAATGCTTGATAACAAACCCACCTGATGATAAGTTGCGATGAAGTCTAAGATATTAAACACTACCTTACAGAAGCCCATTCATTCTCCTCTTGAGAACTCCCACCTTATAAGTAGACGGGAACACCGATGAGGGCGAGTTATTCCAGTCCTTTGCGTTGCACATCTCCAAGTAGACTTATCACCAGACGGTCCGGTTATACCTGAAAATGAAATAGAATTATGTAACTGCAGTAATTGCAGTGATAAGGTTATGTTTTTTATAAAATCTATAAAATCAACACGTGCTGTTAATGATACTACAATTAACGAAGTGAAACCTATAACAACAGTGATAACTATTCAATATCGTTAAAGATAATTCTAAATTCCAATGAAGTTTTTATTTCAATTGCAAACTTGTTTTCTCTCAAAGGGTGTCAAAATGGTAACTGTCGAGTAAGACAAGTACTTGAAACACTTCACCTTTTTAGAACGACACAATTATCAGCGTCGATGTCTTAATATCTAATCGTAGTGAACATGCAAGGCGTGCAACATTGATGCAAGATCGAGAAAGGTATGACATAAATTATATCTAGTTTACTTGACTCAGTGGGACATTTTTTAGTTCTGTATAAGGAGAATGACTTAACAAACTTTAACTAAGTACAATAATGCTTGGCTGAAGGAAAATGTCGTAAGGAAATATGTATATTTCAAATATCGAAAATTTTCTCGATGTTATGTGAAGTCTGCCAACCCGTAATTGGCCAGCGTGGCGTACTATTAGCCTTCACCACTTTCAATGCTAGAGGAGACCTGAGGACATCAATAACAATATGGGTTGGAGTGATGATGTATGCGTGGTTTTTGAGGTAGCATCCGACTAGGTATCAATATTGATAGAATCCAACGTTATCTAAGCGAATCATTGAAATTTTTGTGTCACAAATCACTCTATAACCAAAAAAAATTATGGCCGTGGTCCATAAAATCTTAATTGATCAAAACTCAAAAGTAAAATAAATTGGTTCCTATCGAATAATTTATACATTATGAATGCTATGATAAAAATAAAGGTTATAATAATAATTTAAATTCCTTCATACAAACTTCTTTTAACATTCAATGTCATAATAATATTTTTGAAAGTGTAAGCCCATTAACGATGGTCAATGCAATGTGATAAAAATATGAAAGTTCAAATAACAAGGACTTCAATATTTGTAAAAGTATTTTTTGTACGGTGAAGTTAGTTTCCGGATATTATCTTGTAGCTAATGAATGTCACTAACCAGAAACCTCATTCGCGACTAAAGTGTCCCTAAAGCTCGATAAAGCGGTGATATTACAAAGCCTCAAAATTTAAGGGCAATATTTAGTTGGGAACGACGTAACAGGAAACTTCGTGGGCTTATTATACCAACAGAGGTTTGAATGTCACGGTTATTATTATACAAAAGGTGATGGAAGCGCTAGATGGGACTTACTTTATCTATTATTCGCCAAACCATGCGAATATAGGTGGAAAACATGGATTTTATGTTAAAAATATGATCGTCTCAACCTATGTCATGTGAAAAAATACTTAACTCAACTGATAACAACTTCATACACATTTCAAAAGATTATAGAAGACTGTAGGTATCTCACGATGGTTCACCAAAGTTCAAATAGCTATTTTATTTGAGATGGAATTCAAATACGAATAAGTTTGAGTATGAACTTTGAAATATAAATTCAATATAAAGACTTATTTTTTAATTTATTAACTTTTATTTCTATTGTACATACAGCCTAGATTATAATGAAAGCAATTAATGCCCGTAGGCATTCTGGATCATGCAAACCTGAGTGATGGTTAGAGGTGGCGATAGATGCTATAAGTGAAAAAGTAAGTTTGACCTATATTAATTACACATACATGTATATGTAAGAATATGAATATATATATATATACATATAACACTTAAAACCTTTTTAATATAAGTAAAATTTGCTAGCATTACTAATCAATAGTAAATATAGTCAGACACTCAGACTTTTGAGAATATAGCATAACGATGAGAATTTGGATGAGAACATTTGGATATCATAAATAAAAAACGCTTACCACGCTCATGTCCTTGTATTACGATTAAGTATGTGGGTGGCATGAATATTAACCATTGAGACGTCATCTAAAATCTAGACAAACCGAGAAAAGCATTTATCGTCGTAATATAAAATCTTATTTAGAATTGGATTATTATCAGCTGGAGAACGAAGAATCTAACCAGTAAATGCGCAGCTTAACAAATAAGTTATGTTTATATTCAGAGAAATATGTTAATCTGTGCAAATTATAAATCGAAGTATTGTAGTCCGAAATTAAAAGCGAGCAATTTAGTTAAACCACGTTGTTAAAATTTTGCAAACGGTCACCATAAAAATTCCCGTGAGTTTTCCCATCAATTCACACAAGAACTATTACGCAATTCATACGCAATTCCCTGCGAGTGTAAAAGGTTTCTAATCCGAGCGTAAATTTTCCTTTAATGTGTAGTGATTTCACGGATTCGTATTTCCTCGGTAACGAGAGGCGTTCATTCGAGCTCCGCGTAAAGTTTGAAGCAAAACCTCGACGCAATACATGAAAATGGTTGTTGACTTGAACTGTTTTCCGTGTTTCAAAGAGTACATTAACAGTACGTCTGTTTCATTTATTTCTTTTTCTTGTACAAGTTCAAAATTCAGGTTAATTCATATAAAAAAGTCCAAGTTAGATATGAGTCGTTTAATTCTTGCGATGGATTTTTTCGGGAAGCATAAGTACTTCCGACCCTTGCGGGCGCCTATTAACTCCTTACCAAATAAAACTGGAACATTGCCCCGGCCTCATAGACCTGCTCGGCAATTAGGAGACGACGGTACATTTATATAAGACGGTGGAAACAAGCTGGACACTTTTGAAACTTCGTATAACTTCCAATTGTCACCTAAGATTGTCAAAAGAGTAAATCTGATGAACTAACCGACGAGTTTACGTACTAGTAACATTAGGATGGCATTCGTAGAAAGGTTAAGGCTACTCTACCTCTGTTAAGTTCGTCATTTAAGGTTTGGCAAACTGCAAATAACTTTTAAAGTGAGTATTAAAGTAAATGCTTCATGCCATGCCATGCCATGCCATGAATGGCCTTGAAGAGAAGTGCGGGAATCGAACCAAAAGTCCATTAGTATTGAGTCATTTTAGAACTATTTAGAACTTGGCTATTACTTTAATAATATAATAATAACCAGCAGTGAGAGCTTAGTTACGTGGTTAGTCTCCTGCACGGGTACATTGGTTCGAATCCTGTACGCACCTCTTGTTTTTAAGTTGTGTGCATATAAAAAATAATTATCAATTTTCGACAGACCTTTAAAGTGCTGGAAGTATATGTATGAAGTCTGCAGTAGACAGTCTCTAACCCTGTTAATAGAAGGACAGATGGGCTCGGAAGCCCAGCAACAGCACAGTTAAGTAGTTGTGATGATAATATGAATAATAACCGGGTCACCGATTATTATACAGACGGATGAGTCTCGTTGACTCCGCCCTTCAGGTTATCATCCAATTACAAATGTCAAGATGTGTGTGCGTTGGTCTTAAATTAGCAGCTAAACTACTTTTGGAATGCGAAGTACTAATAATATTAGATTGGAAATATACACTAATATAAATTAAATATCTTGATCTGTTGCTCTGGCGTTTTACAAAAAGAAAATCTCAATATATTTTTTCAATTCCAGTTTACTTCAGTCAAAAATTCTAATCGGTTCAAACAAAAAAGAAGAAATAAATGTAGGAAGTAAATGTTTGTTAAAGCGCTATTTATGTTTTTATAGCTCATTTGAATCCATGTCACCAGCAATGCAGAGAATATTAATTTATGAAAGATTTAAATGTAATTTCACCACGAATTTCGGTACAATGGCCAATACCTAACTTTTCAGCTAAATATCCCAAGGATATAGATAATATGTATGAGGATGTGGAAAGTAAGGCAATATTAATATCTTCTAGCTTTTGCTAATTCTAAAAGAAAAACATTTCGTAATTCGTTTTAGCGATTAACTTATGTTTAACATAATTTAATTTAATTTATTATTGTAAGTTAAAATGGAAACATTTTGAATAGTGGTTACACTGGTTTTTGAGTTACGAATATATATTTTACTTTTGATAATTTATTTCAGTGATACTCAACGTTTCGTGACTGTTAATTTAGCGTAACGAAACTCATTCATTCTTTCTTGTGTTTGGAGATGGAGATTTGACGAAAACAGTTCCGACAAAAAAATTTACCTTCAAAGAATTTCTGTCTTGTCATCTGTTTCAATTAAGGGCTTTGCTTAAACATTTTTTCTTTCAGGTAAAAAAACTATGTAATTCATTGTAATACCGACCTATAACGTAAAATAGGTTAAATGTCATGGTTGGTAAAAGGTAACTGGCTCAGTGCACAACTAATCGCCTGGAGGCATATTCCGCTACATTGCTTCAAAGCTAATTGTTGGAGACTTAGAATAATACCTAATACCAATTGCAAGAGGGCATGCCCTGTATTAGATACGAACTACATACATTTGATATAAATTTCCTGTAAACGTTTTTTAAGCACTGACAGACATCTAATTTCTGACACACTGTGACTAATAAATAACAAAGATTCAATCATAAAGATAACTCACACCGGCCCATGGGCGGAAATCGATAAAAAACAGACTGATTCGTTCACTGACTGAAGTTTTTACTCAACATGTGTTTTGTGTCGTTTCTTGTGATACCGTGTCCTTGAGTCCGCGTGTTGAATGCTGACACAATTAATGTTCTTTAATTTAAGTCGTAGTTTTATAGTAAATTGAAAGATAGTGTGTCATGAAGTAGTGAGCCATGTGAATGACAATAATGAACATGTTGCAGCTCAACACTACCACAAGTGAAACAGTGATTGTCGCTATTATTGGGTCTGGTTAAAGTATAAGTGACTGATTAAAGTGAGTTTTTAAAAATATTATATTTTTTAGTTAGTGGGTACTTGATTACTTTAAACAAAGTGAAATTTAAATAGCTATTTGTTTTTCTTACTATTCGCTCTACTGCTGTTATCTATATATATGACCATAATATATATATTAGACTTTGTGTTCAAAATGGCATGGGTCTATGCTGGTATTTTAAAGCTTTCTCCTTTATATATTATACACACGCATATATGGAAATATTGACGGATAAAGCTTTAACATTTCAACATAGACCCATGCCATACGTCGTAAATAATGGATACTTATTTACTTTTGAACACAAAGTTTAATGCGTAATTATATTTACTGTTGCTAGTTATACTTACACCTACCTACCTAAACAAACTTTAAAACTAGCCTGAGTAAAAAAAGTCACAACGAGGTAATTTCATAATACGTAATTGTGGTATGTTCCATAAAAATATCATTTTTTTTTGTATATACGCTAGACAGCAATGCTGTAGAGACACTTGTTTAGTTTTATATGAATATTTCTGAATAAAATAACTGTTCTGAATGAGCCACTTCATTGTATTGCATTGTTCATCCAAATATGAATCATACTTACGTGAATGTTTTCGATATTTTGTAACTTTATAATTTTATTTGTTATTTTATTATTATTTATTACACATTATGCGTTTTGCGTCACACAAGAGTATCCAACAATTTGTACTACTTTACAAAGGGAATTACTTTTATGGAAATTTATATACAAAATATGTAAAAGCCTAATACCGGATACAAAAAAGAGGTGTATTTATTCATTAAAATAATTCGTCGTCCACCAGAACCTTACTGAGGGTTATCAGTTTTTATCTAGTGTACGATTTAAGTCGTATATATCACAAGCCACAAATATAGAAACTTCACAAGCCAATTCGTATTGCCATCGAAAGTTCTAATTCAGACGCAAAAAACTATTTTGTCGGAGTTATGTGTGTATTTTTATTCTTCCTTACGACATATAAATTCATCAATATCTCGATATTTCTCCATGTAACCGACCGAGTTCAACAGTTTTATTATATTCTACTTCATGACAAAAATAGTACCAACGAATCGTAGTCTGGCAATACTCCAGTATATCGTGAATATTGGTCAATAAATCATTGTAATCGTCAAGGTAGACTGTCTTGTAAGATTGGAATGTTTTACATAGAATCCTAAGGAGGTAATTAAGTTTGAGTCTGAATAAAATAAAGTTACGCTTTATATCACATTAAGATTGTATTAAATCCTTATGGAGCATACAAGGACGTCATAGAAAGGGACTACAAATATAAGTTGGTGACTCTCAGAAATGTAAATAGACGTGTATGCAAAACATCCTGGAGCAAACCTAGCTGCATGTTAGCATCTATGACAGCTGAAGTATAGGTATAAGTCCCTCACAATGTGGAATTTATTACAATTACAAAATTATTGTTACAAATTGATGTAATCCGAAGTTACATTGACGCGTTGTGTTCCGTGCGTTTATGACTCAAATATTAATTGCATCATTGGTTAATTTAAAGTAATTATGATGAATATTTTCACTGAAAAGTAATATAATTTCAATACTAGCTTGATCTGCTACAAAGTATATTAATTAATATATAGTATAATTGTGAAAAAGTATGTTAACAATTTGTTGTACAACAATATAATAGTTTAAATATCTGAGTGTCTGATTTATATGGTTGTTGGCCTTGACGGCGGTACTACCAAACATTTGACTAATGATTTTAAACTGACATGACCGCGGAACGTGCACATTTTTACTTAATTTTTGTTGTGATTATTTAAGAACTTATGAGGAACTACATTTAGAGTTGACAGCTTCATCTGTCAATTGTCACTTGTCAAATTTTTTTTGCCGCCATTGCAGTTTCCCCGTCACCTTCTTACATGTAAATTGGTTGAACTATCGGTATAGAAATAAAAATTGGTAGAACCCATTAATGTTAAGATATATATTGTCAGGGACGATATAATTTTAAAATCGTTAGTCAGTTTAGCTGAGAAGGACAGCTTTCGTATGTACGCAGTAATAATGGGAAAAATGACTCTTCAATATGGTTCTCATGTGAGTCGGAAACATAAGATTCAGGGGTTCGATCAGGTTAGAAGTTAGATTCACGGAAACGTTATTTAATATGTAAAATGCGCTTTTTATGTTAATAGCTGACAAACGAACAGACGAGCTACCTGATGGTAATAGTCACTGTCGCCCATGGACATCAGCAAGACCAAAGATATCACTGATGCGATGTCGACCAGGAAATGAGGAGAAGGTTAAGGAAGTACTGGCTCTCAAACCCCCAGCAAGAACACGAGTCGTTTGGCGGCTAACTCAAACAAGAGGGTGGTAGCTAGCCAGGCCGGCTTCACGAAAAGATAATAATACCAATAATATTAATGACTTAATAATAACACTGATAACATAATACTTACGGGATGCTCTACCACCAAGCAGGTTTGCTTCTGTCGCCTCTTACGACACCCTGTTCTGCCAGCACGGTATTGAGGGGAGTATTTTAGGCTGCCCCAATACGCCCAGTACGGTGATCGTGGGTACTAGTATTATCCTAAAAATATGATAGCTGGCTAATTAACAAACGGATCATCATGATGATGGGCAATGAAGTATCTGGTATTTTTCTTAACGAATAGAATTCAGCCATGTTTGGACACTTAGTGCCACGGATCACAACAGTTGTCCCACACAGTGCATTGTTGTGATATCAAGTTACGAATTATTGTACATCAGCGAATCGATTGTTGTGATACATTGACTTGTTCAGCAAATCATTCCGACGCCAGCTGGGTGGTCGTATTTGACATGTGACATTTATAAATTTTACGCTTCCATACATTCGATCTACTTACGCCTCTCTCATGGAATACTATTAGCATCAAGAGAATGCAAAGAGTTAAAACTTGAACTGCAAGTAACCCAGTTGTTCAACATATAATGTTAGTAAATGATGTTTGTGAACGATGTTTGAAGGTTATTTATAAGATTAAACAAGAGCAATCAATTTCATTAGGTGTAATACTCAATGAAAGAGCCCTTAGAATTAGATATGTATGATTTTTATAATTATAAAATGTAAAAATCGAACATATTTTTCACTTATCTGAGTGAGCCTAAAAATTAAATCCAAATATAGATCGTCAGTCACACTTTGTAGGAAAATATTAGCTACCTATCTATCTAATTTTAGCATTACATTTTCAAAGTAAACAGATATCATTTTTAAATATATTAAGCATATTTACCTCTACTTATACTACACTGAGTGTTCATTTTGTGAATTTATGTGTTTGCGGAGGTAATCTACAGCAGCACGGCATCTATTTAAAAATTAATTTACCATTGCAAAGGTAGATACATTATTCCAATGGACGTAGTCTACATATGTTTCATGTATATATAAATTAGCTAGAATCATAATGATATTCATTTTGTTTTATACCATTTAGAGACTAATATGGATTATATCTACTAAGATAAACAATCAATCCATCACCGCACGTTTCGGGCTTGATGGTTTTCTTAATTTTATCATTTATCACGACGCTGTTATCACGACTTCTCTTAGAACAATACTCTGTATAGTATAAAACAGCTCACTAAAACAACAATAAATCGTTTTATGTCTATTAAGAAATATACCATCTGATATTTTAATGCATGCTGCAAAATTTATAAAACGCAGACTGACACTAAATATAAAATATTGCAACGGATGTGTTATAAAAATGAGAAATCGCACGTAGAGTCAGTGGCCTGAGTGAACGAACGCTTCCAGTATGTCAAAGTACGCTCGTTAAATATAAAATATTATATATCTGAAATATTTTATATTACGAACACTTACAAATGTCACAGCTTTAGCAAAATAACACGAAGCTTGGTCGTTTTCAAAAATCTCTCCTCAACTTTCATGTTAGTGTTTTATTATATTTATTGTTTGAAATAATGATTTGCAGTTGCACCTCAAAACGGTGTCTAGACAGACTGGCTATATTTATTTACGGCTTTAATTAAATGCGACGTAATAACAGTTCTTCTGATCCCTAGATCCTATTTTATGATTCCATTCTCCTATCTGTATATAAACGCATTTTATTTTATTTATGCTTAATATCAGTAAGTTTTAATTAATTATTTACGAAAATTTACTAGCGGCCCACTCCGGCCTCGCACGGGTGTACTTTTATTTTTATTTTTAAACATTTGTAGATATATTTATAATTTTAAATTTATAAAGGACATAGGTATTTTATTTCTTTAAATTTACATTTCTACTTGCCAATCTATTTTTATTATTTTTTATAACATACACATTTTTATTCAAATTCCTTTTTTTAGTTTTATGTACTCAAGTAATTTATTTGTAATGTACTAATATTATAACTGGACTAATATTAATATAATTATTTTTTTACTGGAACTTATTTTTTTACATTCTTCTATTTACATTTTTACACCTTGGTTCATTTTACTGAACGTTTAGCAAGGATTCCTTATTTTTTCTAGCAATAAATATAGCCTATGTTACCCAGGGATAATGTAGCAAGCATTGTAATGGTGAAAGAATTTTTAAAATCGGTTCAGTAGTTTTAGAGTTTATTCGTTGCAAACATACAATAATACAAAGCTTTTCTCTTTATAACATTAGTATAGATAAAAATCTGTTGGTTAAAATAAAAACAATCATATGTTATAAAACAGTGAGTTCTCTCAAGTCACTGAGAATATCATCGTAACTCATAAGGTAGGTTAAATAAATCACTTAAATATCTAGCTAACAAAAGTGAGATACGTATGTTCGACAAGGGTATTTGTATATTCAGTTCTACATTTAACACGTCACATGTTGTCCCTGATTGAAATATTCTAAAAGCATTTGGCAGGATAATTAAAAACTTTATATCAGTAACGAAAGATTATACATACATAGATACATACTGAGATATGAGTGGAAATTCATCGGCACTTCGCCGTAGCCCCTGTACAGATTCCATGGATATAGGCTATCACAAATATAAGGTCCTTAATCTCCAGTAAAATGAAAAATGTTTTTATAAGTTTGTATCTTCTTTAGTATAGTATCGTTTGTATCTAGATTGTTTTAATGAAAATTTAAACAAAAAGGGAAGTAATAAACCGTGACCGTGTTTAGGGTCTTCTTCTTTCTGTGCCTCTCCACTATTGGAGGTTGGCCATCCCGTTTGAGAACTTCTCTCGATTTTACGTCAAGCGAAATAGATTTTCGACGCTGGCGATGTTTGTTCATTCTCTGGTGTTACGCAACCAGGACTTCTTTCTCCTTCCAGCGCGTGGGAGAAATTAGTAGCGCTCGTGTCGCAAGACATATCCCAGATATTTTTTCCTTTTCACAGGTGGCAATAACTCCCGGCTTCTGGCGACGCGCTAGAATACTCTGACTTCTGTGTCCAGTTAATACGTAGCATTCTTCGGTAACATCACATTTCGAAGACTTCGAGACGTTTCTGGGTGTCAGCTTTCAATGTCCAAGCTTCACTACCATAAAGCACTACTGGCTAGACATAGTAATGGAGCACTCTTATGGATATGGCTTTATGGACAGTTTATGGCTGCACAAGATCTTCTCCATTCTTTTGAAATATTTGGACGTTTCTATCTTGGTATGGATTTCTTTGTTGACAGTCCCATTCTTCATTCGCCTGAGCTCCAAGGTATTTGTAAAAGCTAAGGCATTTGTGATTTAGGCTCACAAAAGTTAAAAACGTTTTGAATTCTAATAATTCTGGGTAGGAAGCAGTTAAAAGTTAAAGTGACTTAGTGTGAAGAATTGGAAAGGAAAAGAAAAGAAAAAAGTAAAACAGTGAAGTAAAAGAAAAGTGTAGTGAATTTTATTAGTACATTGTGGTGTCGGTACAATAAACTCCGCGTCTAACGAGTTCAAAGTTATTTCTTCAACGCTTATTTCTTCGATCTCGAACCTATCTCGATCTACGACCCCAGCTCGTAACAATACTCACATTTTTATATAAACTCTAAACAAACTCTTATAAACTCTTTTCAAAATCCCCAAAGTAGATGAAATGGAGTAGTTTTGAAAAGTTAGCTTAAAAATGTCCTCGAACATTTTGTGAATTCCGATTTAAAGGAATCTGGAATTCGATTAGTTTCGATGCACTGGTAAATAAACCGGATCAAACAACTATTACGCCAATTTAGACATAATAAGCGAAACGATTTATTTTCTTAAATTTGAAATAAATTAAGGTCTATATCTGTAGTATATATATTATAAAGAGAGCGTGCGTTAAATGAGTGAGTGAATAATCGGATACCTATCTGAAAAATTCTTTTACCATATACGTAGGCTATGCATCATGTATACATATTTATAATTGTTAAGTCCGAACAGAAGCTGGGATGTATTGCTAGTTCGGTAATAAAATGACATTATTTATTAAAAAAGACGGCAAAAAAAAAACAATAACAATATTGAATGGCAAAGTTTGTTCGAAAATCTTTGAGAAAATCAAGAACACGAAGTTTCCTGACGTGAAAAATCTATTGGGCCCCAGTCTTCTTACAAACATGTGTATAATTTTATTTCTATACCCAATATAAAAAAACCAGTTAAAGAACAAATATTCATACAAAATATTCTCTTTTTACTCCCATGTTTACACCACTAATTATAAAGAACATAAAACCAAAAAGAATGTCGTTTGTAATAGATCTATTCCTCCTTTGGCTTCCATTAGCAATCTACTGCAGGGCACGGGTTTTTTGTAGTATTTGACTACCTGGAGAATACCACCGTATTGTTCCAGTGCGGATTAGCGCAGGGTAGCCAACTCAAGAGAAGGTCTCTGAATGGCTTCTTGACGGTTGTTATTCGACGATTATTGAGACCGACCTACCGAAATACGAGCCCTCAGAGGCATGGAACCGCGCAAGAAATTTTGCCCCTACCGGTCACTCACCACCGACTACGCCCGCGGCTGTTTAACTCGAGCAAATAAGATAGTCACATACCATTAGACTATTTTTCACTCATTTTATTCAAATTGACACCTATAATGTTATTAGAATTTAAGTGCGGTAAATGATCATTTGTCTTTGTGTGTGTTGTTATTCTATGAGTCACCTTGTTTCTATGATAATATATTTTATATAAAACCACGTTTCACTTATTCCCTTATCACGCACATGAAGATACGAGGTTGTTACAAAGGACATACTGGTAGTCATAAGTCGTTGTAACTCATCTTTGACAGGGTTTTAAAATAACACTGGTCCCCTACGTAGTGGATATTTATAACCTTTATAATTACTGTAACCCGTCAGCTAAATCTGGAATGGGTCGCGTATGCCCAAAGGATATTAGGCACTGTTTGCGCCCATTACACCGTGTTCTAATTCTGTCTCTAATGTGCTTGTTATAGAACACGTCTTTGGGTACTAAGTTGTTAACTAGGTTACGTATAAAAGAACTGCCGACTGCGTTTGTTACTTGTATAAGTTTACATATTGCTATGTAAATAGTAATTTTTTTTTGTTGAAAAAGTGCTTATACATAATCACATAATAAATGTCTATTTTGGGCGAGAATCGGATGGTTTGGCCATATTGAGGCAGCCTAGAATACTCTCCCAATCCCATCCTGGCAGAAGGGTGTTGTGAGAGGCGACAGAACCCAGCCTACGTGAGGGCTTCCTGTAAGGATTATATTATCGGTATTATTATTAATTCATTAATATTATTACTCATATTATTATCACGACTCGTGACAGCTAGTAATAGAAACTTACACTGACAGTTGTCAAGACCTGTCAAAGATTTTTTGTTTCATTTTTATCAACAATATTTGGACGTTGTCTTCGATTATATCCTGAACAAATTCTTTTCCAAAACGTGGTTAGGATCCCATCCGCCCTGGAGCATTGTGATAGAGAATACCTTCAGCGAAGAAAGTCTCTAAAAGCCAAAGATGTTTTATGTTTTTTTAAGAGAAAACACATTGCTTAGCATTCTACGAGTTTGATTTTTTTAATAACCAACGGCAGGTTGGTACAAATAGAAGATCCAGTAAGATGGCATTTTTAATATCTATAACCTCAGCATGTGGCGGATATAGCTTTCCTATATTCTGGCATGAAGTGTGAATGCATTGCTGCCTCAGACAAGGCAGTCGTATAAGTGACCCTTAATTGGCTTATCCCCGGGCAATCCGGATTCCTTCAACTTGCCTTCCTCAGAAGGTGCAATTAGTTGCGGCAATGTTTAGTAAGTACTCTTAATGTTCTTGGGGTCGCTAAGATGACCTTGAACATCCATAACTCTGATCTCTTGCGGACCTGTATTCTCGTCTCTAGGGAACATAACGAAGGCGCTCTGGGTTGGTAAATCTCATTATCATCATATCTCCGTTTCCTAATAGAATTGGTACTCTCGCGATACCATTCAGTTCTCTTAAAGGTCTAACGTTATAATGGATCGTGACAAATGTGACTACAAAAATAAACGAAACTCAACCTATCGTTAACTGCTCGGAGGTTGACTGGTACATCATCTTTAAGCCCTCCTGTGTTTCTGCACTTTCGTAAGGTATGTAAAGAAAGAAAAACTTATTCAGTGCTACAAGAAATGTAACACAGAAGACATTAATAAACAGTCATAATATGTCGCGTCTGGTTGTCCCGTCACGCGTTTCGTTGCGTTATCGTGTTTGCAGTCTTCAAGTAAAATAGGCAAAATATATCGTTGACATATCGATCAACTGAATAGCGCTAAATAGTATATAGATGCTATAATTGATACTAATCGATTCCACTCTGATGAAAACCAGTTACTGTCAATCCTCATTTGCTAGCAAACTGCAATACAGCTTTCCATCTACATTTAATCGATGATTTCCCAGTCTAAACGCGCCGCTATGCAAGAGGAATAGAACTTAAAATTCTGTGAGCGGATACGGCGCAGTATATTGGAAATCAAGTTAATCAAAGGTTAAGTAATGGTCGAGCAGAAAATCTTGAAACGGTCCTCAGCGTCCCAGTAATTTATTTGGCTATAAAAGTAAAGTCAGGCTCTGGTGATAAATCAATTAATATCAGATGTGATTCTCTCTTCCATTTACTATTCGTGCGTGACTCAACCAGTTAATGTTTAAAGACAGTTTTTATGATTCTGAGGTTTAGACGGATTAAATTTATTTCAAAATATAACACGTCTGCAAGATGTATTAAGTTCAACATTACCACTTAATAAAAAAACTAAAAGAAGAACTTTTCGTTAACTGAATAGTACGTTAAATTATATATCATAAGGTCAATATATTCTTATTGTAAAGTTTAATGTTTGTGCCACTCCTTGCTAGTTTAATGATCTCTCCTTTCCTCAACTTCATTCACCTCAGCTCACTCACAACCCGACTAAAATCAACCTGTATAGATCGATATGAATTTTGAATTGTTATCATATGAAATTTAATACGAAAAAACGGCAAACAGACAATTTTCAAAAGTAAAATGAACACTTGAAACAAATCTCACCATCGAATTTAATATCGTGCGATACATTTGTTTCAAATTCCTGGCATATTTCAGTATTGTATTTAACTTAAATTTATGATTTAGCTGAAGATACCTATTAAGTACCACGTATACAACTTAAAAGCTATGATTAAGATAAAATGCTTACCTAGGAGCCGTATTTCTTTCTTGTTTTATTTTCTTTAACTCTTATCTCTGGGGCACTAATGGAGGGTTTTTTGTCTTTGTTTTCTTAGTAAACGGCGTAATTTTCGAAATGTTGCGGCAAAGCTTTATCAAGTAACAAATGACCGGCCAACAATTAGTCTAAACACCGCCTCAGCGGTGGCGAGTCCCGTAGTCTTATAAAGAGTTTTAAGGGATCTTCTTTCTAGGCGTAATTTTGTCAAAGCAATTTAGTACACCTAAACGCAATACTGGAATTTATTATATGTATGGCCTGTCACGTAATCGAACCCAAGACCCTTATTCGATCGGCAAGGTCTCTATCAACAGGGTAATAAAGATTACTGCTCTCGGTTCTCGGTATAACGTGTATCTTTGTAGTAAAAGTGATCAATCTATTACGGTGCCATATCTAGATTTTAATGAAGTTAGACCTTGTTATCTATATAAAAGCCAACATGTTATTTGGAATGTTGATCTGTCTGTCTGTCTCTGCACATGTCACTTAGAAACCACAGAACAGATTTAGATGAAACTTGATATATTTCTTATCTTTTTGATGAATTATTACGTTACATTATAAGACATGCTTAAACGGAATAGATAATTTTATTTTATATATTAATATTATAAATATAAGTTTGTATGTTATAGTATAAGCGGAAAGTAATATCTGATACTACGGCAACGATTTGAAAAAGAAAAACCATGGGAAAGATATGTAGATTATCAGTTTTG